>ML288090.1:183338-210601 GCA_005239495.1 Nicotiana undulata
TGAAGGATTGCATATAGATGTTCATAACACGCAGCGGAAGACAATAACAATCCTAGGCAGAACTTTTCGTGTTTAAAATTTATTTACATGTCAATAGATCGGATCTAAGACGTACCTGGTGAAGAGAGTCTCGTTTCAAAATTTCTTCGATAGTGCGAAGACTCTATGCGTATCCACACCGAAACCGTTCCTTGCTATCAACTCTTTGACCAATGAAACCCGCGAACAAATTGAACAAAATATTATGCTGAAATTTTTCTCAAAAATCTCAACTCAATGTTAGAAGAACAAGAAACACCTTTCTTGTGTATTTTCTCTCCTGGCTTGTGTTGCACTCTCACTTTCACAAAGTGATTTTCTTCTCAAGAATTGAATTGTGGCAAAAAGTTTTCCATTACCCTTTATATAACATCACCTATAAACCCTTTTCCTATTTGGTTGAGATAATGATTTATTTAAAGTAAAAGTTTAATTCCAAAACTAACTTTGTGGAATTTGCTATGGAAAAGATGAAATTCCCATTCACCTCGGTAACGTGACTGCCGAGAATAACTTATAGATTTTGCATGTCAAATTCACAATTGGATTCCAATTTATAAACCTTTTATAATAATGATTGGAAGTTGCAAACTCCTATAAGCAGCTTGCCGTGTCATTTAACAATCCAATTCTAAATTGGATTTCACACTTAAGTCTTTAAACTATTTATATATATATCTTATATATAAATAAATATTAATTATTAATATTTCAACCAAGAGATATAATTTTCTATTCCAAATAGAAAACTTCAATTTGTTCACAATATTAATTATATCCTCTATGCTAGCAAAGAGTATAATAATATTTCATTTGGACTAATAATTAAATTTATTTGACTAACTAAATTCTTTAATTTAATTATCAAATAATAAGTTAATTAATCCTTTAGCAAAGATCAGAACACTCGTTAGTGTGCGACCCCATAGGTTCAATACTAAACCGGTAGTAAATTGATCACATCAATATACTAATCAAGGGTGGCGTCTAGCAACACTCCTTAACGACCGGATAGCATGAAGTATACAATTTACTCTCAAGAACCAGTAGAAGAATAGTGTAGTAATTCCTTCTGTCCTTATAGCTCTGGATCACCCTAGGATACGGTTCAACTGTCAAATCCAAATAGGCGACCAACTATGTGTTCATGTCAAATATAATCGACCATTGAATGACCTAAGAAACTCTTTTTCTTCTCACATTCAATTGCCCTGGCCAAGGTCTTAATCTGGTCGTTTATAATTCATGACAACATGGAGCTTAAACTCATTACCAAGAGTTGACAGATTCCATCTTGATCAATCACTAATTCTACAAGTATTTAATCGTACCCAATATCCTTTCAACTATCGCCCAAGGGCCATAGGTGTCTAGTATCAAAGCACAATAAATAACTTGTCAATTACTATGACGATCTCAGGTCAAAGGAAATTCTTACATCACATTCTTCAAGAGAATATCCTATTGACAGTTTATGGTAATTCTAACCATTAGGAATTATCCAATGAGTCGGTTCAATGATCATATCTCTATATGCATCATCTATCTATGTGATTTAGTTAATGAGATCAACTAATCTTTATCTCATAAAGACGATCACATAAATATTGATCTAACCGGATTACTAATGTCCAAATTAATAATCCTATGACCAAGAACTTATTTAGATTAAACTATAAGAAACTTTACTCTCATTATCATGATCTCCATCACAATGTCAAGTTTCACAATTTAATCAAGGACCTTATCAAGTTAATCACAATTAATAATAACTATGATAAAAGAATATCAAATGCCATATATATTTTTATATCAAATAACGTTCACAAAAATATGTTCAAATCATCACATGTGATATTGAATCTAGGGCATATCTACTATATCCCTAACAACTAGACATTTGGAGTGACATCTAGTGAAGTGAGACTTTTTCTTACTAATCAGAAACACACATAGTCAGAGAGGCCATAATTTATATGTCTCTTTGTTAAGGGAATACCACAATATTCGTTTGTTTTCTGCTTAGTCGAGATGAGGAGGGAGTGTTCCATTGATGAAGGATGAGAACATGGTCAATGCACGGCCAGGTTGATAGCTTGGAACAAAATGTCCTGCTCCTCTTACAGTCACGAATGTCAAGTTCTGGTATTCTACTGCATAACCACCAACCTTGAAAGAAAAAGGATTATATGAAATAATTAATTCATATACATATATGAGATTCTGGAAAGAGATTGTAGGGATAAAGAATAATGACTGCTTCGTTACCTCGCCCTGGAAGAACCAAGGATACCATGGTGTTTTGACTGGTGTTTTGATTTTGTCTATAGCATATCTACTTGTCGTCACAGGCAAAATATGATCTACATCTCCACTGAAATTGTAACAAAAAAAGGCTTGAGAAAATGTTATTGTTTCGAAATAGCTGAAATTTCAGAATTGCTTTTGTGGTGACTGCTCCATTGCTTGATTTACTTACCTATAAATCCAAACCCTAATGCCATTTTGCATGAGCTCTTGAAAGATTGGTAGCATAGTATGCGGGGAGTCCTGCCAAGAGCCTTGTATGTAACCACTGCTCAAGTGAAATTAAACCAAAACGAAGAAAATCAGCCTTCTTGATACGAAGAAGGAAAATGTTTTGAAAAATCACATAATGTATTACTTGCAAGAATCCCAGGAATGGGGTATATCTCTGACATTAAGCGCCTTTTGTACTTCGACAGTGTTTAGGTAATTGTCTATGTAATCAGCTGAGCATGGATCAAATCCATCTATCTGTTATAAACAAAAAGAAATAGTTATGGTATAAATGTAATGAAGGGATGTAAAATCTACTGGAAAGAGTACTGCTTATCATTGGGGTGCAGAATGTGCTGTTGTGCATGGTCTTTTTCCCCCTTCTTTCTCACCATGGTTTTTATATTACTACTTATTAACATTGGTATAAGTACAGGGTGCAAATATCTTCTTTTTGTCAAGAATGAAGGAGCAGTTAATTAGCCAGTGGAACTTACAGGAAGGGAAAAATAGGCAGAGGAGTTGCACAGTTGGGAATATATGTTATAAGTGTATATATTGCCTTGCGATGAATCTGCTTGGTCTGTGTACTCATCACAAATTTGTGTGGTAAATTCTGCTGAGAAGTTGCAATTGGAGATAATTCCTTCATGGATTTCATCTGATATTAGTGCATGTGTCCAATAGAAGTCATAGGAGCCACTAGTCGCTGTTTCATCATCGATTACGCCATTTCCAGTCTGAAAACCCATGTCATGTGCGACTAATTAGTATGTATACACGATATAATTTAGTGACTTTATCAGGAGAAAAAGAATTTGGTGATCTTTTTAAGCTTAACTTACAGCTACTCCTTGCATGTTAATGACGAGGTTGGGTTCTGTTTTCTTGCGGGATAAGACCAGCTGAGCAAGTTGAGGCACATAGTGCCCAGCATAACTCTCTCCAGTAATGTAGAAATCTCGGTGTTTATATTCTGGGAATCTTTCCATCCAATTGATGAGAAAGGTGAAACTGTCTTGTCTAGTATTTTCATCTCCAGTTATATAATCTGATGATGTGTTAGAGTAAGAGAATCCAACACCCGCAGGAGATTCTAAAAAGAGGATGTTTGCCACTGCATTAAAGTCGCAAAATTATTGTCATTGTTATTTACGTGTTTCTGATTAATTACTATCAATTGTGATGACAGATTTTGCAGAAGAGGTAATTAAGTACTACCGTTATTCCAAGCAAATGGGTTAAGCCACAAGGTTTTTCCATCTTTATTGACGCGGAATGGTCCAAGTTCCATCATTGCTCCAGCCCCCAGCGATGAACAACCAGGTCCTATATATCAGGTACCTACAAAACAACAAAGGAAACATGGTAAGTGCGTTAATGTTTTTCTTAAAGCAACACCAGAATGAATGGCACAGTAAAGGGAAGAAAATGATAATATGCATGAAATTAGTGTTAGAAAAAGAGTCTTCCTCCTGGCAATTGGGGTAACGGGGGGAATGGTGTGTGTGTACTTACCTCCATTTAGCCATAAAACAAGGGGCTTGTTTGAAGGATCTTGAGTTGATTCAGTGAAGTAATAGAACAAGGCTCTACCAGCATCAGCGTCAACAGTCACATATCCTGAATACTGATCGAAATTAACCCCACTTGGTTGCCCTGGAAATGCCGAGATCTTGTCATCTTCCTTTGATCCTACCTGTGGCACTATGAATCCTGACACTGATCTCTGTTTCTCAGCAGCCACTTGGCCATTGGTAATTCTTGTTGTGTGTAAGCGATTTTCTCGTCGAGCCTTAAGAAATTTGCTTAGAACATCAGCTTCTCCTGCATTACATTGTTGGGCACTTAAGTAGCACAAAATAATTAAAGAAAGACTTAAAACAGAATGAACTTTCATTTTCTTCCTTCCCGTGCAAGAAACAAGAAATGGTGAATGATAACTTAACGGTAAATAATGTTCTTCATTAAATATAAACAGTATGTAAAACGTTGAGAATGTCGTCATATCTTTTTTTTGGGTACTTGGTATGCGATTGACGCTGTTGTAGTTACATGTTTGTACTTTGTGCTCATTGGTTAAAACGTCGTACGACACTTAACAGCTCTGAATTGTTTCTTAAGTTGTTTCAAAAGGGAGAAAACGAAGGATATATATATTAAGGAGTTTGTCGGCTTCCATATTTTTACGTCGTTGTTCGATCAGACAGGACGGCTGATAGAGAAATGAGATAAAGTGAAGATTTATTTAATAAAATAGATTTTTGAGTCTTTCTCAGAAGAAGATTCGGTGACGATGAATTAGGTTATTTGGCGAGAAGATTCTCAGAATGGAGAAATTAGAAAAAGAAAAAAGGTGTGCAAAGATTTAAATGGTTCCTCCTTGAATAAAAAGAAATATCAAATTTGTCTCGTAAAAAAACACGAATCAATATTAGATCCTTAGATATTCTTTTTTGTGTATTTAAGTAGCTCGGATCTAGTATTTCAAAATAATATATAGAGAATTGATGTTTACTCTTTTCTCTCAAGCTTGATCCCTAGGGGGTTTGATCTAGTCATATGCTCTTCGTATTTTGCTTTTTCTATTTAATAAAAATCAGTGTGGTTGTATAAAATAAATGAAGATTTATCAAAGAGTACTTTGTTTGGTTTCCTTTATACTAGTTTACACACTTAACAACACACCATTTAACCTTTGTGAGAAACAGTATTACTCCATCTGTTTTAGTCTTATTGACTTTAAGAATGTGTCTTTTAAAAGGTTATGACGTTCAAACGTAAGACTTCCTTATGTCTTATACACCCAATGAACTATAAGAGAAACCAAAAACTAGAACAACAAAAGCAATAATATCGGCCGGCTATTGCACCTAAAAAGTAAGGGTTCCATTGTTCGGCAAAAGAAGATAGAAACATATTTAATACTTATTTTACAAATAAATTTTTATTTTTACTTTTTACTTTCGCTTATCAGAGAAAAATAATTTATTTTTCGTATTTTTCCCTTAGCATTATTTGCTCATCCAAATTATTTTTCAAATCCGTAAATACTATACACCAATTAATATGGGTATTGTGGTAAAGTATACACTTTATTTATTATTTGTTAAGGGGCGTGCAAAGTCTAAAGTTGAACGGAAGGACTAGTACTTAATTAAGACAAAATTTATTGTTGTTAAGGCTTTTCAAGTATAATCAAGAGAGGTTATAGATTGCTAGAATTTGTGTTTTATTTCCTCTCAAAGTTACGGAAAAGAAGAGAGACATATTTCTTAATGAGAATAAGAATTTGATTAATCCCAAATGCTAAAAATGATTGGCAAAGAACATATTCAACAAAGCAAAAGCTCGACGTGGTTGAAATTGTGGAACTTGGTGCCCTGCTCCCCTAACTGTTGCGAAAGCTAATCCATCATAAACCACCATATATCCAGCTACCTGCACAAATTATACAAACTACCTCTAAATTAAAAGAAACAAAGAACGAAATAATAAGATTTATTTCTCACCACAAATATATAAAATTATCATTAAAAAAATATTAGAAGACGTACTTCTTGTGTGTCATCAAGCCAAGGACGCCAAGGTTTGATCACCTTAAGGTTCATAGCACCAAGGCTATAGCGAGTTGAAGTAACTGAAACTACTGCATCAACATCTCCACTGTTTCCAAACAATACAAATCCACTTGTTCTTTATTCGAACAAATAAAAATATTGTATCATGAGCATAAACCAAAGTCTAAGATAAGCCCATAATAATGTTACCTGTAAAGAAGTATACGTAGACCAGATGCAATAAGTCTCCTGTATATCGGAAACATAGTTGCTGGAGTATCCTTCCAATCCAAATTGCTACCATACCAAATGAAAAAAAAAAATCATCATATCATATCATGTACACTATTTTTCATACGAGTTTTTTTGCTCCCTCCGTTCCAGTTTACGTGAACCTATTTCCTTTTTGGTCCGTTCTAAAAAGAATGACCCTTTTCTAAATTTGGAAACAATTTTGGTTAAACTTACAATTCTATCCTTATTGAGAAGCTTTTATAACCACACAAATACTTTGGGCCCCCTTTTTGACTTGTTTAGGACCACAAATTCCAAAAGTCTTCATTTTTTCTTAAACTCTGTGCCTAGTCAAACAGGTTCACATGAATTGAAACGGAGGGATTACATATTAAAAGTGACACACACTATCAACTAATCTAAAAGATGACTAAACTAACATAAAGAGTGAGATTTTGTAATCTTGAAAATAAGACATGTCATTGCCGCAACATATTTAAATACTGTAAGTTTTCGGGATCGTGGGTCGCGCATGTAAACCGACCCGATCCAATCTTACCTGACTTGTAAATAAAGGATTTCTGATTTTTTAAATAAAGGATGAACAATTGTGTTATAACTGTTCAACCTTATCCTTAAAAGAAAGGGGAACGGTTATAACTGTTCAAATCCTTTTTGAAAAGGAGAGGGAATAATTATCTGATAACTGCTCAACCTCTCCTAATAGAAAGGGGAAATCTTCTACTCCTTCCGGTCCAAAATAAGTGATTTTCTAGCATTTTTTTTGTGTTCCAAAATAAGTGATTTTTCTAGATTTCAAGAATGAATTAATTTTTTTTCCCCAACATTGTCCTTTGAGTAAATAGTGTTGGAATATGTGTTAGGAGTGTTTATGTGAGATAGTAAAGGTTAAGATGGTCAATTTCATTGCTAATTAATGCTAAAATATGATTTCTTAATCTGTGTGAAAACATCAAAAAAATCACTTATTTTGGACCGGAGGGAGTACTTCAAAAGAGAGAGCACGAGAGACGTTACGTAGAAAACAAAAGGAAAAATCAGAAAGAAGGAGAAGCAATCCTGACTTTCTAGATTACATCCTCACACTAAAAAAGATATTTAGTTTGTGACCTAGAACCTTGATTTCCTAGTGAAATCAAAAGAGACTTTGGGGCATATTCTTTTAGTAGCAACAACAACAATATCCGCTGCGAATTTAAGGTACACAACCGTTGTTTTTGCTCCGAATTATATTACAAATACACATTGGATGATATAAAAGAGTTTCTATCAGGTGACCAAAAAGATAAGTACAAGTTATTATTTATAAAAAGTAGAATTTAATATATAATTAGAAAAATAACGTAGATTATTTGTTACAACACATTTTACACTAACAATTAATGTATATATAAATCAATAGAGATACAATGACCGTGTGAAAATTCTTTATATATACTATAAGTTAAATCAGATATGTTATACATAGTATTTACTTAGTTGGATTACCTGCAAGGGTTCCAAAGGTAAGGAAGATTGGTGAGGTTAGCATGCAAGGCCTTCTGCACATGAGGAAGATTGAGATAAGAGTGAACGTAATTTTGTTCGCAAGGATCATATCCATTCTTCAGTTTCTTGTTCGAATTAATGGAACACTGGGGACCATAGATGTTGTAAGGGTCGACGTTTCCCAACTCAGCCTCTGCTATGTTCTGGAAATTTTGGCATGTTTCGGTCTCCGTTTTGCAGTGTTGTAGGAGACCTCGATGAGTCTCGTCTGAGATTAATGCATGGCTCCATAAGTAATCCAATGTCCCTTTCTCGTCTGTTTCATCATTCATTATACCATTCCCTATCTGCAATATGTCATTTCTCCAATTAATTTTACTTTAGTTTTACTTGTTATACCTCGTAAGGAACGTTTGAAGATATATATGACTAAGTAAATAAAAATGTGTTAGTCTAGTATAGCTTAACCAACTCAATATGCATGATATTATAGCATATCTTGTGCTCAATTAATTAATCTTTGCTTCATTAAAAAAAATGGACATGCTTGTTCTAAACATAAATTGGTCCGCACACGAAATATAACATGTTAAAAATAAAGTAGTTGCAATTTTTGACGTTGATGTTACGCAACATGCACAACAAAAGCTAGCTAGCCCTTTATATAAGATTTTGCTCTACTTGTCTTCTCCTTACTTTTACATGAACAAATAATAGACCATGTGTTAAAAGATTGGACATTCATTCTCGGTGGCATAGTACATAGTTCGAGATGGTGGTTCATCATTCCTCATCTCTATAGAAAATCTTGTGAACCAATAATCGAGTCTTGCTCACTAGGTATACAAGTAAAGATTTAATGACAACAAAAGGTCAAAGAAATTAAATGATAGGAGTATATTACCATGATTCCTTTGAATTGGATGATGGAGTTTGTGGTGGGCAACATGTTCCTCTTGACAATGATGTCTGCTAGCTCTGGTACGTAGAATCCTGTGATGAGCAGTCACAGCAATATTAGCTGTCATGTTGACCATGACTTAGATATATGTTGTATTACAAATATAGCCAAAATTTTCAATCAGAATGCTCATTTCGGCTTTGAGCTGAGACTACTGGAGGACAGTATGAATGGTCAGACATATGCGCTACCTGTCTCTGTTGCAGTGGTCCTTATTAATTCTTATACAAATTTTATTGGACTGAGCCCAATAATGAGGGCTCTCACTACTAGAAGGATAATTCAAGAATATCAAAAAATTTGTTTTGTATTTTTTTGTTTGTTAATTACTGATACTGTACTAGATACCTGCATAGCTTTCTCCCATGATGTAGAAATCCCTGCCTCTGTAATGTGGAAACCTCTTGAACCAATTCACTAGAAACCTATATGCATCTTCAGCTGTCACCCAATAAAAAGAATATAGTTTAAGGAAAAAGAATAAATAAATAACTAAATGTGATCGTTTCATGATAACAAAATAAAAAATCTCATTTGATACGAAAAGACTTTAAGTGACTCAAAAGATTTTCTCTATTAAGTAAATGGGATAATTAAAGAGTGAAATTTCATCATTTTGACTGTTAAATTAATTTGAAAAACCATACTGAAATTGACAATTATTGTTGTTGTATTAATGAGATTAAGTTTCGGTGTGTACCAGTCCTCTTATCGCCAGACTTTGCATAGTCTGAGGTAGTGTTGGAATAGGAGAAGCCAACCCCTGCCGGAGACTCCAGAAACATCACATTCGCAACTGTATACCATCATTACACATATTTAATTAAATAAAAGAAAAAAAAATACATTAACTATAAGTAGTTATTCTATATTCCGCAGCACAATGAATTTTTTTAACTACCAGTACAATTCCATTCCGGGCAAGGTACAGACTACGAGGATCAAAATTTCTTAATTTAGATATAGATTCATCAAGTTTTTACATAAATAAAAAGCACTATGATTCATAAAATATTTAAGAAAACACATGTAAAGAAGAACCCCTTTGACTACCCTAATAGTAAAGTTGCCACATAAATAGAAACAAATGGATTATGTGTTATTAGAAAAAATAATTGTCAAATTAATTTCATTAATTATAAGTAGATCAAGATTAGTTTAGCAAATGGAATGTACCTTTGTTCCATGCAAATCTTCTGGAATAAAGGATTTTACCATCAGGATTTACACCAAAAGGCCCAAGCTCTAGCATGGCCCCAAATCCTAATGATGAACATCCTGGACCTGTACCCAAGTATGCTTTTGTTCGTCATTCAATAGCCAAAGAAAATGACAGCTCTTATCTTCATATACATAACAATTTTTTGGAACTTCCTTTTTTTCTCTTTACTTTACTAAAGAAAGAAATAGAGTGAATAAAGCGACCAATAATTGTATGTTGCGCGTCCCCACTTGATTACTCCATTTGTCTATTATACCTTTTGGGAAATTAAATTTCAAATAATAGAGACTTACTGAGTAGTACCACTATTAAGAAAAAATCACCAAAAGATATTACTCCATGTGTTTCATTTCGAAATTTCATGAACATCTCATAGATATTTTTACGGCTATAAGAATATGTTATTAAATGTATAAAGTAAGATTTTTAAAGTTGAAAAGTATTCAAATATATAAATCTGTAATTTAAAAAAAAAAAGAGAATGCAAAAAGAAAAAACCATTAAATATATAAAGTGGAACAACATGGGGAGCAATAATATCCAACTTAATTTGATGCAGCATATATGTGCATAAAGGGTAATTAAGTTAGATTAAAACAAAACAAAATAAATAAGTACTTAATCAAATTAGGTGCATGACAAGAGAGTATTAAGAGAAGATGAGTAATTAAGTAAGAGGGAAGTTAGAGACAGAATTAATCATCAAAACACATAATTTACCTCCATTTAGCCAAAGAAGAAGAGGTTTAGAAGAAGCATTTCCAGAAGAAGATTCAGCAAAGTAATAGAAAAGGCTTCTTCCATTGTTTTCATCAACATTAACATAACCTGCATATTGCTTAAACATCACATTTGAAGGCTGCCCTGGAAGACCATCTTTAATAAGATCATCCTCCATATATCCGACATGTTTTTCATCGGCAAATACTAAGTTTTCTGCCCATAATGTCTCATCCTCATGAGTACCATAAGTCCGAGCATGAATTTTAGAACGACGCCAAGACATCAATGTACGTGCCTGATCCATTTGGAAGCCATGGCTAAGGCCATGAAAAGTAGTTAATGTAACAAGAAAAAACAAGTTTAACTTTGTGAGAAACAAATAGTATTTGTGTTCCTTCTCCATTATTTGAGTTGATGTTATGGAGTGCGCACTTTTGAGTTTTGTTGGTGTAATATGTGTAGTGGCTAGGGGACGTTATATATGGAAAGTTTTCAGACAAGTATGACTAATTTGAATTGTCTTTTTTGAGGTATATAATCATGCATACCTTATCTTTAACTCAATTATTCAAGATTCTTTTCTTTTTGCATTCTCATACTAGATCTATAAGATTATAAACATTTACTGTTGCAATTCAGAAAACGACTCAGCTGGTTCGTCATCATGCCAACTCAGCATCCTACGTTAGTATCATCAAGCTTACAGCTCCACCTCATAATGAGACATATTGCAGTGTAAAAGATTTTTAAAAAAATATTAAATATCTAACAGATAATTACACGTAATCGTTCATAAAAATAAAAATAACCTTCTGTTTTACTATACCTAGAAGACACGGTTACAAACAAAAGAAATTCAATTAATTTAAACCTCCTTCCTTTATATTGCTGAAATGTGAGAAATAGCAATACCATTTTGGTCTTTCCTTGTTTTGTCCCTTTTTTTCTTGGGGCGGCGTGACTAATTAAATTCCAGGATGTTGTGGAAATCTTGATCTTGGAGAGAGACTGATTACTGAGTGGAGATAAATTACATCACTAAGACGTTAAAATAATAAATAAAATAACTATTTCATAAGAAATTGTTCTTTGTTTCTCTACTATATGAGAAATAATCGATCAAAAAAACTCCATAACTTTTTGCACACTGTGGTTCGAATATTGAAAAGAAGAATGCATGATGGTGGGTAAAAAAGTAAAAAATAAAAGTTGATCAGTTGTATTTTACTTGTCCAAATATAATTTATGTTTTCTATGTGATTAAATGCGACACACGAGTGTTATTTTCTAATTTCTATATCAACATTTTTGCTTTTTCAGGTAGGGTATGCATGAGAAGGATATATTTAAAAGAATAGCCCGTGTTACACGATTTTGTAGTTATCTCTAATGATGCGTCTATTAATCGAACTTTGACCCACGTCTGAATTTAGTGGACTAATCGGTCATACTTGGCTAATGATGCACATTTTAGCAATTACTACATCCGATCCGTGACAAAACGCTCATTAAGAAAATACTAAATTTTATACAAAAATACATGGTATGATTAAACTATCCTTAATTAAATATTTAATGTGAGGAGTAAGAAACTTTTTAGAGATATGTACATAAAACTTATTTTGTAAAAACAAATTAAATTCTTTCTCGATTATATAAATGGACACTTATTGTGGACCACAATAAAAAAGTAAATTAGACACTTATTATGAAACCCCTCAACCAAATGAATTGCGGAACTCTTACATGTGCTTAAAAAAAAGTTATGTGTTTGCATATAAAGTTTAATGATTAACCATACTTAATTAATATGTATTTTCATTTTATGTAAACAGCCCAATAAATACTGCTATCAAATAACTTACTGTGGCATCCTACTTTTTAACTCTGTCGTAACACACAAGCGAAAAAAAAAATACTGTCTCGAAGCGCAATACCAGGCAAGATATCACACAGAATCCAAATATATTCGAGTATTCCAAGGATTATTACGTAATATTTCATATTTTAATATTAATTTAAGCAAAGTGCCATGGACCTTCGAAGTCACTTCGGTAATTTTGCGCTTTAAGTAACAAAGAAAGAAGGTCGATAGGATAAAAAATTTGAACACATTGATTTCGGCTACAGAATGGGAAAAACAGATTTAGAGAAGCCAAAATACATAAAGAGACACTTAAAGTTGGTCCCAAATATATGATGGTGGGTAAAAAAGTAAAAAAGAAAAGTTGATCAGTTGTATTTTACTTGTCCAAATCTAATTTATGTTTTTTATGCGATTAAATGCGACACACGAGTGTTATTTTCTAATTCTACATCAACTTTTTTGCTTTTTCATGTAGGGTATGCACGAGAAGGATATTTAAAAGAATAGCCCGTATTTCAAAATTTTGTAATTATCACTAATGACGCGCGCCACGATGACAGCATCTGACGTCACTTGCCCCAGTCGCGGCCTCACTGGGCGTTAATTACCTGGTTACCACCAAATTTCCTTCACAATGGGCGCAGAGTAATCTTCTCACCAAGGACGAGGGGTCCACGACCTTGATAAACGGAGGGACTAACTGTATTGGTCGAAATTTGGACCAAACGTAACAATATCATTGGCCGAGGTCGAAGCTCGGAACGACTAACAGTTATGGACGAAGGTTCTAACTTGAACGAGGTAGAAGTTGATAGTAACGGTAGAAAGCTCTAGATTAGAAGAAGGGAATATTTTATTAGAATATTCCCTTCCTTATACTTTTTAGGGTTCCCCCAAATAATGTTCCCTATATATAGGAAACATGGGGAAGAAAAAAGGGATCTGAAACTCTCTGAAAGAACACTTTGTAACATTGATTGTTGAAAGGAATATACGCTTCTTGTCTTTTCTATTGGTTCCCAAGTTAAAAGACAGCTTTTCATATACAAGATCCAAGAGCACAGTGTTTCATCCACGTTGCTTGTCATTTGCACTGCTGACAACGAGATTGTTGAATCTCACGCTTGGCATTTTGGGCGAATTATCCTTCATTATTACATTTATTGCCATTGCATGCATTTACTCCACATATTCACTCGCATATTCATTTCAATCATTATCAGTATCTCTGTCCGGAATCTAATACTACAACACTTTTATCTCATTCATTCATTACCACCTCCATGGATCTGACAGTCATTAAGCTTAACTAGGATTAATCTTTCATTTTACTTATTAAATCTCTCATAGAAGTATTTATCATATTTTTGGTAAAATAATTTGGCGCCGTCTGTGGGGATTTTCTAGTTAAAATCTATAGTTTCTGTTAGATCTAAAAGGAAAACAACAGCACATACACGCACACATCTATTCCTTTTCATATGCACAAACTAACAATGGCAGGAAGAGGAGAAGAAAGGTTAAAGGCCATAGCAGACATTACCTATAACCTCATGAACACCGTCGACGAAGATAACGATGGAGGGGAGCTGAACGCCACACCCAGATTTACGACAGGACGGAGCGGTTCACCCCCTCCCCACGGAAGTGTAACTATTGTTCGACAAAAGAGACGCTTCCACATACACAGTCGAGGAATCCACCAGCGGTGAAAAAGTTACTAGAAGCATGGTTAACAAGTACACTGAATGACTTCCTCGATAAGCCTACTCAAGGAGCGGCTCAAAACGCCGCATCAACAGAGGCAATTACAAGCAACGAGCAAACCGCTCCCCGCCCAACAGGTAACACTAACACTACAATTGATGCAGGTAACGATGCACTCGCAGTCATACTAAGAAAGATGGAGGAAATGGAAAATGAAAACAAGGCACTGCGAGATCAGATGAAGGAGAACCAGAAGAGGGTCGACAAGATACCCGGTGCCCCAAAACTCCTACCCAACAGATACGTTGGCCGGTTTGTATAGCAACCATACAGTGAAGAAGCGACCCCACATCCCATCCCCAAAACCTTCAAATTGCCACTGTACTTGAAGATATACGACGACACGACATACCCCGAAGATCACATAATTCACTACGTCACGGCGGTGAAGGGCAACCACCTCTGAAAGGAGAAAGTGCCATCTGTATTATTAAAGAAATTCGGTGAAACCCTAACAGGGGAGCCCTGACATGGTACTCGCAGCTGCCAACACGATCCATAACAACGTTCGAGAAAATGGCCGATAAGTTTGTAACCGCCCACGCCGCGGAGCCAAAAAAGCCAAAGCCAGGGTGAGCGACATATTCGCCGTTAGGCAGTCGCCTGCCGAGGGACTCAGGGACTTCCTCACCCGATTTAACAGAGTTAGGATGATCTTTCCAAACGTATCTGAAGGCGTGGCCGTGGAGGCCTTCCAAAACGGGTTGAACAAAACTGGGTCGAGTGCGACCAGAAAATTATTGAGCAGGATCATGAAGTACCCTCCTACTACATGGGAAGAAATCCACAACACTTATTGCGCCGAGGTCCGAGCAGACGAGGATGACCTCAACAAACCAACTTAACGACTAATTTTAGTCCATATAGAGTCAAGACGAGATCACCGTAATGACACCCGAAGGGATCACCCAGGCCCACGTCCCAACCGTGATAGGCACCAACCTTATTTCAGAACGCCAATTCCTCCATCTCCTCGCCATATGGAAGGGCCATCCAGGCCAAATACAGGGACTCAATGGAACGACAAAGGTATGTCCCTACTCTTATCCACTCACAGATTTTGTGTCTCCCCTTTAGAAATAGTGTACGCACTGGAAAAGCTCGGTCTAAAGGTGAAATGGTAGCAAAAGATGAAGTCTGACCTAAACACCAGAAGATCGAATTACCTCTGCAAGTTCCATCAGGAACGAGTCCACAAGACGGAGGACTGCATAGATTTATGGCAAGAAGTGGTGAACATGCTCAACCAGGGACACCTGAAAGAATTGATGAGAGACTGCGAAAGAGCCAACTTCGGCAGAAGACGAGAACAACACCAAGGGCCCCCAAAGCCGCCCTCTCCCACTCGTACCATCCAAATGATCATCGGCGGAGGCGACGAGGTCACAATTAATCATGTGAAATTCACCACCACGCACAATCTAAAGCAATCAATCACACACGAACGATATGAAGATCTCGAAGACAGTATCATCTTCGATACATCGGATACCCACGGTTTGACTTTCCCTCACCTTGATGCTCTTGTTATTACCTTACGAATTTTGGACACTGACGTAAGAAGAATAATGGTTGACGATGGAAGCGGCGCGTGTATTATCCATCCCCGAGTTCTCGCCCAAATGAGACTCGAGGATAAGATAGTACCACGATGCATAACACTGACAGGGTTTAACAATGCAGTTGAACAAACTTCAGGAGAAATATTGCTACCCGTCCTGGCCGGAGGCATCACGTTGGAGACAACGTTCCATATCATGAACCAAGATACAACTTACAACGCCTTCATAGGATGACCTAGGATACATGGCATGAGGTCCATTCCATCCAGCCTTTACCAAGTAATCAAGTTCCCGACCCCTTGGGGAATATTCAGCATCAGAGACGAACATCGTACATCACAAGAGTGCTACCACATGCCCAAGATTGTACATACACTCAACAGTTTAAAGGGACAAACTCGAAATTATAGCAATTACCAAAGTCGGGAACAAAACCCGACATTCAGAACGACTTCATCAAGGACCCCGACATCGTGGAGGCCGCGAGATCAATGGTAGAAGACCTCGACCCCGTCCAACTAGATAAAAATTACGCCAACAAAAAGGCTTACATCGGCCACAAACTCTCCGAACAAGGTGAATTTCATGAATATTTAACGAACAATACAAACCTATTCGCTTTCTCCCACGCAGATATGACAGGTATCTCAAAATACATCGCTACACACAAATTAAACGTGGACCCGCTCTATCCTCTAGTACGACAAATGAGAAGGAAATTCAAATACCGCAATCAACGAAGCAGTCCACGAGGAAGTAGAGAAACTACTATCCAACGGCTCCATCAAAGAATCCAAGTACCCTAGTGGATCGCCAACGTAGTCATGGTAAGGAAGAAAAATGGGAAATGGTGCATATGCGTTGACTTCACAGACCTAAACAAAGCATGCCCAAAGGACTCTTTCCCCCGTCGCACATCGACTAGCTCATCGATGCAACGACAGAACACGAGTTGCTAAGCTTCTTGGATGCATATTCAGGATATAATCAGATCCTCATGGAAGAGGAGGACCAAGAAAAAAATGACTTTCATAACTCACAAGGAACTTATTGTTATCGAATCATGTTGTTCGAATTGAAGAACGCAGGAGAAACTTACCAAAGGCTGGTCACCAAGACGTTCAAAGAACAACTCGGCAAAACAATAGAAGTAAACATAGACGATATGTTAGTCAAATCTGAAAGGAAAGAAGATCATATCGATCACTTGAAAGAAGCCTTTAGTATCCTAAGACAGTACGACATGAAGCTAAATCCCTAGAAATGCGCCTTTGGCGTAACCTCAGGCAAGTTTCTCAGCTTCTTGGTGTCACAAAGAGGCATCGAAGTCAACCAGATCAAAGCTATGGAGGGGATACCCGAACTATTGACCAGCAAGAAACAAGTGCAAAAGTTGACCGGCCGTATAGTTGCACTATCAAGATTCATCTCATGATCTTCCAATAGATGCCACAAATTATTCAACGTCCTCAAAAAAGACAACGGACTCCAGTAGAACGTAGAATGTGTCGAAGCCTTAAGAGAACTAAAGTCATATCTTCCCTCGCCTCCACTTCTCGCCAAAGCCGAAACCGGCGAACGCCTCCTAGTATATTTGGCAGTATCAGAAGTAGAGGTAAGTGCAGTACTCGTTCGTGAGAACAAAGGTACGCAATCACCAATTTATTATATCAGCAAAACCCTAGTTGATGCTGAAACGAGGTATCCCTACCTCGAGAAGCTGGCCTTGACACTGGTCACGGCTTCACGAAAGCTCAAACCTTACTTTCAGTGCCACCCCATGTCATGACTTTCCCCCTTAGAAGTATCTTACATAAACCCGAACTATCGGGAAGATTGGCCAAGTGGTCCAATGAACTAAGCGAGCACGATATCACATATCAACCACGAACGGCGATAAAGTCGCAAGTGCTAGCTGACTTCGTCGCCGACTTCAGCGCCAAGATATATCCTAAATTCGAACAGGAAGCCTCTCATATCGTTTCCCTTCAACCTGACCTATGGGGAATACACACCGACGACGCTTCTAACGCGTCAGGCTCGGGACTAGGACTCGTACTTGAAGTCCCAACGGGCGAGGTAATACACCAATCTATACGATGACATATATGAATAAAAACGAGGGCGAGTACGAGGTCGTTATTGCAGGACTAAAACTGTCCCTCAAATATGAAGCCCGACGGGTTATCCTTCGGTGCGATTCACAACTTGTTGTCAACCAAGTAACAGGGACTTATCAGATCAAGAAGAAAAGGCTACAAAAGTACCAAACAGAAATCCACAAACTACTTCCAGAATTCGACGAATGCCAGCTTGATCAAATACCTCGAGCTCAAAACACCGAGGCAGACGACCTCACCAAGTTAGCAGCAATAACAAAAGCATAAATGGAAAGGAGAATGTCGTCACATTACTCCACTCGCCATTAGATCAACTTGAGGTACACTCTGTGAACTTAACCTGGGACTGGGGCCTCCATATTATAACTTACTTGCAGGAGGGAACACTCCCAACGGACAAAAAAGAAGCAAGGAAGCTCCGAATGCAGGCAACTGGGTACAACATCATCGACAATGACTTGTACAAAAGGAACCAAACCAGACGAGTACTTGAAGAAGTACACAAAGGACATTGCGACACCCATACCGGTAATCGAGCACTCATCATATGCCTTATACAGGCCGGCTACTATTGGCCCACCATGAAAAAATAAGCCACATGCTTCGTCAAAAAATGCGAGCAATGTCAGAAGTACGCCCCCAGGATACACCATGCAAGCAAACGTCTCCATTCAGTCATGTCACCCTGGTCATTCATCAAATGGGGAATGGATATCGTAGGGTCGCTCCCAGACGGGCGAGGTAATGTACGTTTCCTTTTAGTTTTGACTGACAACTTCTCTAAATGGGTGGAAGCAGGTGCCTTCGCCCAAATACGTGAACAGGAAGTCATCACATTCATATGGAGAAATATAATATGTCGCATCGGCTTGCCAAAGGAAATAAACTGTGATAACGGACCACAGTTCTCCAGGAAAGAGGCCGCTTAATTCTTCGAGAAATGGCACATCAAGCGCTTACTCTCCACGCTATATCATCCCGCTGTAACGGTCATGTCGAATCCTCCAACAAAACTATATTAAATATCATGGAAAAAAACTTGAGGATGCCAAGGGACTGTGGCCAGAACTGCTTCCAGAAGTGTTATGGGCATACCGCACTACACCAAAGACAAGCACAGGAGAAACTCCATACTCTTTGGTTTACGGCTCAAACGTAGTCATACCAGTCGAGGTCGGAGAGCCAAGCCTGAGATACTCCAATGAAAGCGGACCAAACAATGACGAGAGCAGAAAGCAAGATTTCAATGCAATAAAGGAACAGAGAGATATGGCATTGATAACTAGGGATTTTACCTTATTTTACACTCTTTCGTACTTAAGTTTTGGATAAAATTGTATGCAAAATAGTCCCAAAGGCTTACTTGTTGTGCTTGTTGCAGGGTTTAGTAAAAAATGGTGACAAACAGTCAAAGACCTGCTCAAAAAGGAGTGAAACCTGCACAAGTACCAAAACCAAGCACAGGCAGAGTTCAATTGACCAATGCGGACCGCGGTCCATTTTATGCGGTCTGCACTGAAGAGATTCAGAGAGTGCCTTCCAAGGCAAATTTCATCACGGACCGCGGTGGAGAGATTCAGAGGGAGGATTTTGAAGGCCAAGACTAACGCGAACCGCAGTCCATTTTACGCGGTCCGCACTAAAGAGATTCAGAGGCCATTGAGATTTAAGGCTAGAAGACCAACGCAGACCGCAGTCCTTTCTTCGCGGTCCGCACTAAAGCCACCGCGGCCGCGGTGTATTTTACGCGGACCACGGTGGCCAAGTTCAGAGGCCCAATTTTGTAAGCTAAAAGTACCATTTTGTGCGGTCCGCGGTGACCCCTCAAGGGTATTTTTGTCCAGAAAATACGACCTAGTATAAATAGTTTCTTTTCTTATTTTTAGGTGAAGCTTTGTACTGAGATATAGTAGGGTGCTCGTGAACAACTTTTCTTCATCTTTTTGAGTACTTTTAGAAGGATTTCAACATTGAATCTTTCAGTTTTAGTTTATAATTCAATTATATGGGTTTTGCTTCATCTATTTCTCTGATTTCTTCAAATATTATGAGTACCTAAACTCATTAGCTAGGGTTGTGGCTCAACCCTAATATGGGCGTTTAATGGGTCCTTTAAATTAAGGCTTCGATGTGTATGGGTGTTTGGTATTTGGACTGATTTGTGGTTTCCATGTTAAAATTGGCGGTTGCAAACACTAATTGGTGTTTATTTGACTTGGGTTCTTCTTGAGAAAGAGAACTTGAGTCTAGAAAATCAGCCCAACAAGGAATTGGGACGAAATCAAGAGATTGACAGTCCCAATTAACGTGTTAAACCTAGAGATAATAAAACCCTACTTGAGCCAATATTACTGCATAATTTTGACACCCAATTAACCTTGAGAGAGGCAATTAGGGCAAAGCCACTCAAACTACCGAGAGGTACAGAGTGGCTAATTCGTGCATTGGCTATACCATGTTTCCTTTGCTAACATCTCTGCCTTAGGTATTGGATCCCGATAAATATTCGCCTAGGGGAAAGTCATATCCCTAGTGCCTTTTATCCATTAAGAAAACAACCAAAAAGACATTAGTTAGTTGATTAGCAAATTACCATTAGCATAAATTGTAGAATAATTGTCAAATCAAAAAGTATGAAAAGTGCAATTAAGAGCATGAACCACTACTAGATTACCTAGAAACTCAACTCCAATATTCATAACTCTTTGTGGAATCGATCCTGATCCTTCGGGTAAAAGCTGCTCTGACCCTCATCTTGCTACTTTATAGTAGTGTAGGTGAGAGCCGATTACTTTTTGGCGTCATTGCCGGGGAGTTATACGGTGTTGATTATCTACCTGAATAGTGGTGTTAAGTGAATTTCTTTCCTTTTTCTGTCAATGTGTGTGTTGAATCACTTCAGGTCCTAATGGCGGATCCTTTGGGAAACATCATAGAGGAGGTATATGACAACCCAGAAGATGAAATAAACCAAGTACCTCCTCCCAGACGGGGCCGACATGCCAATGTTAATGAGGACACTCCAGACCCTCCCCCGCCTCCACCCCCCAGAGTAGCCCCTCGGGTCCTTCCAAACGAGGGGTACGCTAGTGCTATTGTCCCGCTTAGAATCCGGGCGGGAAATTTTCAAATAACAAATGTGATGCTGACACTCTTGGAGCAATGGGGCTATTTCACCGGATCCTCCCACCAAAATGTTTACAAACATTTGAAGGGATTCGTGGATACCTGCTGGGGTAGTAAGAAAATGAACGTCTCAGAAGATGCCTTGAGACTGCGGTTATTCCCCTTCTCTCTTCGAGGGAAGGATCTTTATTGGCTCGAGCGGCTTCCCAACCACTCCATATCCACATGGGATGAGCTCGCAGACAAGTTTATTGCAAAAAATTTCTCGCCTAGTCACATGGCGTCGCTCAGGATGAAATATTGGCTTTTAAGCAAGAACCCAACGAGCCTTTGCATGAGATTTGGGAGCGCTACCGGACCATGGTTAAGTTATGTCCAAACAATGACATGACTGAAGCCATGATACAACAAACCTTCTACCAAGGAATAAACACTGTCAATCAATGTGTGGTCAATCAGTTGGCCGGTGGAAATTTCATGAAATTGACTTACCCCGAAGCATGCGAGGTCTTAGATGAGATGGCTGACACATCGCCAGCATGGCAAAGTAGAGCAAACGTACCTCAGGATGAGTCCGGTGTCAATAGTCTTCACAAAGAACTTCAAGAACATGGGCAAGCAATTGCCGAGCTCACTACCACTATGAACCAACTTGCCAAGGCCCAGCTTCAACAATTACAAGGGTCAAAGAAAGTAAATTCCATGGAGAGAGTGAATGTGTTAGTGAACCAAAGAAGACCACGGGGAAATCCAAAGCAAAGTAACAATGATCAAGGTGACCAAGGACCAAGTGGGTATAGTTAAGAAGAGCCATATGATGATCAAGAAGGGGATGTTATGTATGCTAATAATTACCAAAGTCAAGGGAACAATCAAAGAAACAATCAAAACTTGAGCAACCAAGGCAATAATCAAAGTTGGGTTAATCAAAGACAGAGAAATTGGAACAATAACAACAATTCACGAAACTGGGGGAACAACAACAACCAACAATGGGGGAACAACAATGATAACAATTGGAGCGGAAGCAATAACAACAACAATTGGGGTGGTAATGGTAACCGGGGGTCAGGCTTTCAAAGGCTCCCGATGTACCAACAACCAAGCAATCCACCCCCGTACCAAGCTCAAGGCCAAAGCTCATCAAGTAATGACATGGGAAGAATTGAACAAATGTTCAAGCAAATTATGGAGCGCAATGCGGACTCCGATGCTCAATTGGCTTCCCACAACACCTCTATTAGAAATCTTCAAGTAAAAATGGGCCAAATTTTTCATGCCTTGAACACACGCCCAAAGGGAGCACTACCGAGTGATACGGTGGTGAACCCTAAGGGTGGGAACAATAATAATACCGGTCACCCATGGCGGTGACCACAACAAGTGGAAAAGGCGGCGAAGCGAGTTCTTTTAGACAAAAATTGTTGTTGATGATGATGAATTGCCAAATGATGAGTTACAAATTTAAGTTGAGAAAGTGGTGGAATAGACAACTACTAGTGAGGTGAGAATTGATATCCATGATAATGGGGAGGATTTGCAAAGGGACGTGAACCCGTCTAGGGAACACGTGATTGATATGCTGGAACCTGTGGTCCCACAAGACAAGGCACCATTGCCTAGTCCCCCTCCTCCATATCATCAAAGGTTGGCAAAGCAAAAGCAAGATAATAAATTCAAGAAATTCATCGATATGATGAAAAGTCTTTCTATCAATGTCCCTTTGGTTGAAGCTTTAGAGCAAATGCCCGGGTATGCTAAGTTCATGAAGGACCTAGTCACAAAGAAGCGGTCTATGGAGTGCGAAACCATTAAGATGACCCACCAAGTGAGTGCCATAGTGCATTTAATGGCACCCAAACTTGAAGACCCGGGATCTTTTACCATTCCTTGTACAATCGGGAGTGCGGATTTTGCTAAAGCTTTGTGTGACCTTGGAGCTAGTATAAACTTGATGCCATACCCGATCTTTAAAACATTGGGGATAGGTCAACCTAGGGCTACCTATTTGTGTCTTCAAATGGAGGATAGAACTATGAAGAGGCCCCTAGGAATCATTGATGATGTATTGGTGCGGGTTGACAAATTTATTTTGCCCACGAATTTTGTCATATTGGATTATGAGGTCCCCATCATCTTGGGAAGGCCTTTCCTCACAACGGGAAAGGCCTTATTTGACGTGGAGGCCGGTGAGCTCACTTTTAGAGTGGGCAATGAAAAGGTTGTGTTCCATGTGTGCAAATCAATGAAGCAGCCCAACAACATAGAAGTATGCTCTTTCATGGACCTTGTCACCGAGGTCATTATTGATGATGCAAGCTCTATGATTAATGTTGAAGATCCAGTGGAGGCAGCTTTATTGAACCATGATGACATCGTGGTGGATGGCTCACTTGAAAGTACCAATGCCCTTCAAGGCATGGGTTCTTATTCCTATGGTCCCCGAAAGCTATCATTGGACTTGGAGAACCGAAAAATTCCTCCGACAAAGCCTTCAATCAAAGAGCCACCTACATTGGAGTTGAAGCCACTTCCACCACACCTCAGGTATGAATATCTTGGTCTCTCTCGTACTTTGCCAGTTATACTTTCCTATTGCCTAACCCAATAGTAGGTAGACTCCACTTTAAAAGTGCTAAGGAGAAGGAAGAAAGTCATAGGATGGACTCTTGCTGACATTTGGGGAATAAGCCCCGCATTTTGCATGCACAAAATCATTCTTGAGGATGGAGCAAAGCCTTCTGCAGAACACCAATGGAGGCTCAATGAAGCAATGCAAGAAGTGGTGAAGAAGGAAATAATCAAGTGGCTTGATGCAGGGGTTGTCTACCCAATCTCGGATAGTGCTTGGACTTCTCCGGTCCAGTGTGTTCCAAAAAAGGGTGGCATGACAGTGGTCCAAAATGACAAAAATGAACTCACTCCAAAAAGAACGGTCACAGGATGGCGGGTGTGTATGGATTGCCGCAAGTTAAACAAAGTGACTCGCAAGGACCATTTCCCCTTACCCTTCTTGGATCAAATGTTAGATAGGCTTGCGGGTCGGGCTTTCTACTGCTTTCTGGATGGGTATTCAGGCTATAATCAAATCTTGATTTCCCTGGAGGATCAAGAGAAGACCATTTTTACATGTCCTTATGGTACATTTTCCTTCTCCCAAATGCCTTTTGGTCTTTGCAATGCACCCGCCACTTTTCAGCGGTGCATGATGGCGATCTTTACTGATATGGTCGAAGACTTCCTCGAGGTGTTTATGGATGAGTTCAGTGTAGTTGGGGATTATTTTGATGAATGTTTGAGCAATTTTGACAAAGTCCTCGCTCGGTGTGAAGAGACCAACCTAGTATTAAACTGGGAGAAATGCCATTTTATGGTGGAAGAAAGGATAGTGTTGGGCCACAAAATCTCGAGGAATGGAATTGAAGTGGACAAGGCGAAGATGGAAGTGATTTCTAAATTGCCACCTCCAACTTCGGTTAAGGTGGTATGGAGCTTCCTTGGGCACGGGTTATATCGGTGTTTCATTAAGGGCTTCTCTAAGGTGGTCAATTCGCTTTGCAAATTGTTAGAGAAAGATGTCAAATTTCACTCTGATGAGAATTACATGAGTGCATTTGAATTATTAAAGCACAAGCTTACCACAACACTTATTATCACCGTGCTGGATTGGAGCTCTCCTTTTGAGCTAATGTGTGACTCTAGTGATGTGGTTGTGGGAGCGGTTTTGGGCCAAAGGGTGAAAAAGATCTTTCACCTCATCTATTATGCTAGCAAAACAATGAACTTGGCCCAAATGAACTACACTGTCACCGAGAAGGAGTTATTGGCAATAGTCTTTGCGATTGAGAAATTTCGTCCTTATTTTATGGGTGCCAAGGTCATAGTTCACACTGACCATGCGACACTCCAGTATCTCATGACCAAGAAGGATTCAGAAGAGAGACTCATGCGGTGGGTGTTGTTGCTTCAAGAGTTCGACTTGGAGATTATTGATAGAAAAGGGAGTAAAAACCAAGTGGCCGACCATCTTTCCCGCTTGGAGGAGCAAGGTCGACCTAGTAATGGGCTTGAAATTGATGATAGTTTCCCTGATGAACAACTTCTTTCTGTGTCAATGCAAGAAATTCCATGGTTCGGGGACATTGCCAATTATATTGTCACCGGTGTTGTTCCTTGTGAGCTCTCTTCCAACCAAAGGAAGAATCTTAGAAGGGATATCATGGATTTTTATTGGGATGAACCATACTTATTTAAGATCTACAATGATGATGTCATCCGGCGATGTGTGCCCGAAGAAGAACAAGGATCAATTCTTGAGTCTTGCCACTCCTCACCTTATGGTGGTCATCATGGAGGAGCAAGGACCGCCTCCAAAGTGCTAAGTTGTGGTTTCTTTTGGCCTACCTTATACAAGGATGCTAGTGAGTTGGTGAAGCGATGTGATGAATTCCAACGAATGGGTGGCATATCTAAGAGAGATGATATGCCTCTCACTAAAATCCTAGAGGTGGATATTTTTTATGTATGTGGTATTGACTTTATGGGGCCATTTGTGAGCTCTTGTGGAAACACTTACATACTCGTGGTTATGGACTACGTTTCAAAATGGGTTGACGTCGTGGCTTTGCCCAATAATGAAGCCCGGAGTGCGGTTGGTTTTCTGAAGAAGCATATTTTCACAAGATTTGGGACGCCCCGTGCCATCATCAGTGACGGGGGGTCTCACTTTTGCAATAGGGCCTTTGATTCTTTTCTATCGAAGTATGGAGTCAATCATAAGGTGTCTACTCCAAACCATCCTTAAGCAAGTGGCCATGTGGAAGTGTCAAATCGTGAAATCAAGAATATATTGGCCAAGACAGTGAATGCTAACCGGATTGATTGGTCCCGGAAGCTTGATGATGCTCTTTGGGTTTACCGGACCGCTTTCAAGACTCCAATCGGTATGTTACCTTACCGGTTGGTGTATAGAAAGGCTTGTCATCTTCCGGTGGAGCTGGAGCACAAGGCACTTTGGGCTTTGAAGAAGTTGAATTTGGATTGGGACACAATTGCTAATCTCAGAGTTGATCACTTGAATGAGCTAGATGAGTTCAGATTTCATGCATACACCTGCTCTTCCTTGTACAAAGACAAAATGAAGTACCTCCATGATAAGTATGCCAAAGAACGGGAATTCAAGGAGGGGGACTTGGTGCTCCTTTTCAATTACTCCGTCTCTTTTCGGGCAAACTCAAGTCAAAGTGGAGTGGCTCGTTTGAAGTTGTATTGGTTACACTCTTTGGTGCTCTCGATCTTAAGAACAAAAATGGGGAGATTTTTCGAGTGAATGGGCACCGATGCAAACATTACCTTGGGAAATTTGAATATAGTCACGTGGTGGATTTGATGAAGCTCAATTGAACATGGTAACATGCATCGTGTCGCGACGTTGAATCAGGCGCTTCTTGGGAGGCAACCCATGTGTCTTTATTTTTTGTTTTTCTTTGATTTTCTTGGTAGTATAGGATTTATTTTTGGACTAAATAGTTGTGGGATGTTATAGGATTATTTTGATGCAGGGCTCCAGGATAAGTTGTAAATAACAGCTCTCTGAAGTTTGTAATCTGGACCGCGGTCAATTTTGTGCGGTCCGCGGTGCTGTCTCACCAGAAAAATAACTCTCTGAAGTTTGCACTGCGGATCGCGATACATTTTGTGCGGATCGCGATACATTTTGTGCGGTCCGCGAAGTTATCTCACAAAAAATCACTTCTCTGAAGTTGCC
Organism: Nicotiana undulata; assembly: GCA_005239495.1. Classification (NCBI taxonomy): domain Eukaryota; kingdom Viridiplantae; phylum Streptophyta; class Magnoliopsida; order Solanales; family Solanaceae; genus Nicotiana; species Nicotiana undulata. Next base: position 210,316 of record ML288090.1, read on the forward strand.
ACCGCAGTCGCGGTACCATTTTATGCGGTCCGCGGTGGTCCACTACGGACGCGGTCCATTTTGTACGGACCGCAGTGGCCAATTGCCCAGATGCCCAGAAATTTAAAGGACCGCGTTCATTTTATGCGGTCCGCGGAGGGGTAGGTAGTGTGTGTCCGAGGCCTAGTTCTATAAATAAGGCCTCATTTTACACTTTTCGCTCTTTGCCCTCTCTACAGTAAAGATTCCACTGTGCATCATCCCTGCTAGCTTCAATTGATTCATCTAATTCATCTCATCTTCATTC
>ML288092.1:0-15033 GCA_005239495.1 Nicotiana undulata
TTCTATCTGTCGATGTGACTGCTTTATTCCTCTTGTTCCCCTTTACTGCTCCCGTATCCCCTAATTGCCGGTTTATCTCCTGCCTTGTTTTATTTTCTGTTACCTGCTGTAGAATAGGACAGGTTATCGTTAATGTCAAGTCTAGCCTCGTCACTACTTCGGCCGAGGTTAGGCTTGACACTTACTTAGTACATGGGGTCGGTTGTACTGATACTACACTGCACTTCCTTGTGTTGTGCAGACCCTGCTACCGGACCCCGTGGAGCGTTCTGAGGGAGATACCTTCAGTCCACGTCAGAGCTTCGAGGTATACACTGGCGTTCGTGGATCCCGAGGCTTCTTTCCTTTACTGCTTCATTGTCTTTCTCCTTATTTTCAAGACAGTGTTGTATTTTCATTCCAGACTTATATTTAGTATTCTAGTAGCTAGTCCGTGAGATTGTGACACCCCGTTTTTGGGAAGTTTTACGTTATTTCATGTTTGTCATGTCTTTATTCTCCGCATTTTCTTTTGTTTCGTTATTTTTATTAAGCAACGCTTACAGGATTCTGTTGGAAATTGGTTGAAATTGACGAACTAACATTTTATTTCGTGTTAAATGGTTATAAGTCGTTATCGCAAGATATACGTTGGCTGGCCTAGCGGGTTCAACATTAGGCGCAGTCACGGCCTAAAAGGTGGGAATTTGGGTCGTGACATATTTAGGGGGTTTTGGGATGGTAAAAAGGGTTAGGTCTAAAATAAAAAATGGTTATTTTTTAAATACTCAAATAATTGATAAAAATATTTTTTATATATAATTAACAGATTATAAAAAATAATTTTCATGCATAGAAATGTTTTAAAATAATTAATCAATATTTAAAAAATACAATGAGCTACTTTCTGGCAAACTAATGTAATAATGCATGCATGGGCTATAATTGCAAAGTTATTGCAAGTGTAACCCAAAAAATATAAATGTGGCTATTTGTGCATTAATTTAAGCCTAATATAAATATAAATAGCAATATTAAGCCATGAAATTATTATAAAGTCCTTTGTGATGCAATTTGTAATTATTTATATAAATAAAATACTGGGACAAATTAATTTAAAAAATATAGCAATTATGGAAAAATCTCAATTGATGCTAATGCATAGTTTTGAAGGTATACATCCATTTGAAAAATATTATGGGAAAAAATTGGGTATCAACATTATACATGGGGAGGATCTCGAATGTTTTTGAAAGATGTTGGAAATGGTCTTCGGCTTGTGCTGACTTGACCAACATATCATCGATGTACACTTCCATTGTCTTGCCCAGATGTTCTTGGTCATCAGCCTTTGGTACGTGGCTCCAGAATCTTTCAAGCTAAAGGGCATGACTTTGTAACAATAAGTCCTCCTGTTTGTAATAAAGGAAGTTTTTTTTCTCGTCTAAGGGTCCATTTTTATTTGATTATAACCAGAATATGCATCTAGAAGACTTAATAGTTCATGACATGCGGTAGCATCAATCATTTGATTAATATGCGGTAATGGGAATGAGTCCTTCGGGCATTTGTTTAAATCATTGTAATCTGCACAAACTCTCCATTTACCATTCTTTTTAGGTACTACCACAGTATTAGCTAACCAATTAGGATATTTTACCTCGTGTATTGAACCGATTTTTAAGGGTTTCTATACCTCTTCATCGATCACTTGATTTTTGAACGATCCCTGCTTCCTCTTTTTTTGTTTGACAGGTACAAATGATGGGTCCTCATTTAATTTATGAGTCATCACTTCCGGAGGTATACCTATCATATCTGAATGGGACCATGCAAAACAATTTGCGTTAGATTTTAAATATTCAATGAAATTACCTCTTCTAACCGGGTTTAACCTTCCTCCGGTATGAATTCTTCGTTCTGGCCATTGCCCGAATAATAAAACAGATTTGACCTCCTCAGTCGTTGTTTTTATGTTTTCATTTTCCTCTGGCTCTTGAATAACATATGTCCTGGAATCCATGTCCGTCTTTTATGATGCAACCTCTTTTGAAATTTGATTTACCGTACTTTATCATTTGCACCCGTATCTGTTTGATCTGCTCTCGTGTCTTTTAGTTCTGTTTCCGCATCTCTTTGACTTGAGTGTATCATTGAGTTGATATTCCTCGAAATTTGTTGATCTCCTCAAATCTGTTGAATACCCCATTTTGAAGGGAATTTGATGACTTCATGTAATGTAGACGGTACAGGGTCCATGTCATGAATCCATGGCCTTCCCATATTTACATTATAGGCCATATGCGTATCAATACTTGAAATTTTGTTTCTTTGATGACCCATTCTACGTAAGTGTTTAATTCAATCTCTCCTTTGTAATGACTATAGATTTATCAAATCCAGATAGGGAACGTGCTTTTGGTATTACACGATCTCCAATCAACATCTCTTCCACGATTCTTAATAGAATAATATTCACTGAGCTACATGAATCAATCAAGACTCGTTTTACATTAGTGTCATGTGTAAGTAAATATATTACCAGTGTGTCGTTGTGAGGAACCACTAACCCAGCATTTGCATCATCAGATGTTATGCTATCATCTTCCAAAGTTTCACGAGTTAGTTTTCCGTGAGTTAATTGTGAACTTTGTTTTCTTCCATGCTGCAATATAGGTTACTCCATTAACCTCTTCTCCACCATTTATCACGTTTACTATTCTTTTTGGAGCTGGTAGTTTCGCGGGCTCCTGTCTTTCCTTCATATATGCCTACTGTCACGACCCCAAAACACACGGTCGTGACGGCGCCTATCGTGAAATTAGGCAAGCCACACGATTCATTTGTTGTTATTTTCAGGAAAATCACCACATTTACAGCAAGAGTCTCGTTTTTATAAAGCATCTAAGATTTTAACATCATTAATAACATGAATAAAAGAAACTCGATCCCAGATCAAGTGTCACCGAGTCCTGAGCTACTACAACGTAAGAATGTCAAAATAAAAACAAGACAACATAGTCTAAAATAATAAAAGTGCGGCAGGAAGATAGAGAAGGAGAAGACGAGGCTGCGATCACCAGCTGCTACCTCGACGACTCCGAAGGGAACTTTGACAGCCGCTCAGTAACCTCTACCGGATTTTGATGTACATGGATCTACACACGAGCAGAGGGTAACGTGAGTACACCAACTCCGAAGTAACGAACCCAAACTATGGGCTGAGAGGTAGTGACGGACTAAACCTGAACAATTATAATAATCAGCATACAGAAATAAGACATGTTCACAGTTTATCAGATAATGAAACAAAATATGCCAGATATGACTAGTATCTCATGCATAATCCAGTATACTCTACATGTCAATATGTATATACAACTGGTGTGGAAATGCACGAAGTGTTCACAACCCTCACACCGAAGTCCACTCGGTACCGTATATGGCTCTCAGGCCCAGGGAAGATCCATCCCGGAATATGCATAAACAATGGTGACCGTGGTCACTCAGTACTGAGGAAAAGGCCAGTCCAGCCCCACGGAGAAGATCCATCTCCGGAGTACAACACTCGGACAAGATCCATGTCCAGGGAAGATCCATCCCTCACATATCATCAACTTCGGACAAGATCCATGTCCAGGGAAGATCCATCCCTCACATATCATGAACTTCGGACAAGATCCATGTCCAAGGAATATTCATCCCTCAATATCAATGCGCTCACTAGGGGTGTAAAGACTCCGGAGGGGCCCTATTGGCCCAAGCGCTATATCAAGCCAACGAAGGCATGATTAAAGTATCGCTGCGGTGTGCAGTCCGACCTCATAAGTGTCTCAACAACAGTTTCTCGGCCTCACTCAGCCATTACTCTCTAGTCTCGCCAACATGGGCTCACATATGCATGAATTAGCCCGAAATGATGATAAATATGTAAAATTAACAATTACCGAGACTGAGGCATGAAGTGATATGCTATGACAGGATTGAGTATATGAAATCAAATAAGCACATAAGGAGACAACAATATACGACCACTCGGGTCTCAGCGTTTTCAGCGTGAAACCTCAACAATTAATTTCACATGATTTCCAGCATGTTTGCATGTAAACGACCGCTCGGGTCTTAATAGTATCGGCGTGAAGCCTTAATATACAAATTTTATCATGATTCCTAACATGTTCACATTATTCACATTGATAGAAGCACATATATCATCAGGGAATAATCACTAAACGGCGCCATGGGACGAACCAGGGCACAAGTCTCACGGTGCACGCCCGCACTCCCATCACTTGGCATGTGCGTCACCAATTCTTATCACATAACAAGTAGTTCTGGGTTTCGAACCCTCAGAATCAAGTTTGGAAGCGTTACTTACCTCAAACCGGCTAAAATCCTAGCCCACAATGCCCTTGCCTCAAGATTCGGCCTCCGATTGTTCCAAATCTACCAAAATAAGATTTATATCATTAATTTATCCTAAGGAATGAAGCCCATTCGAAAATTATAAAAATTAATAAAAAATTCCAAAATTGGCCAAACCTGACCTCTAGGCCCACACCTTAGAATCCGATAAAATTTACATCACAAGAATCCTCATCCTCCCACGAATCTATACATATCAAGAACATCAAAATCGGACCTCAAATGACCCCTCAAATCCCCATTTTAAAGTCTCTAATTACAAGACCTAATTACCCAATTTTGGTACTAATTTCCCACAAATTCCACCACTAATCAGTCCATTAATCACGTATAAATGATTTATAAGTCCAAAAGTCTTACCTTCACGAAGAACTCTATAATTTCCTCTTCAAAACCCTTCAAAAAGCTCCAAACCCGTGTAAAAATGGTGGAAGAATGACAAAAATTCGCTAAGGGTCCTATTTATATGTTCTGCCCAGCAATTAACGCACCTGCGACTACAGATGATCGTGGAATTAGTTCTTGACCCTTGCAGAGTTCTCCTACAACAACAACTACCACTTGAGCATTCAGATTGCTCCCTATAGGCATTATATGGTAGACGGTGACAGTCGCCAGTTGGATGGTTCGAGTCGGGGGAGGCTCGATTGTTGGGTACTAATCTAGTACAAGATGCCTTGGATAAGGTCAAGATTATTCAGGATCGACTTTGCAGAGCTCAGTCCAGCAGAAAAGTTATGCCGACCGTAGATTTTGCGATGTTGCATTCATGGTTGGGAAGAGAGTATTGCTTTGGGTATCACCAATGAAGGGTTTTATGAGGTTTGGAAATAAGAGCAAGCTGAGCCCTAGGTATATCGGACCTGTTGTGATTCTCTAGAGAGTGGGAGAGGTGGATTATAGGCTTGCGTTGCCTCCGGGGTTATCAGTAGTTCATCCGCTTTTCCATGTATCCATGCTCCAGAAGTATCACGGCGATCTGTCCCACGTGTTAGATTTCAGCTTTGTCCAGTTGGACAAGGATTTGACTTATGAGGAGGAGCCAATGGCTATTCTAGCCCGGTAGGTTCGTCAGTTGAGATCGAAGGGTTATCCTTCAGTCCGAGTGCAGTGGAAAGGTGAGCCCGTCGAAGTAGCTACTTGGGAGTCCAAGTCGGACATGCGGAGTAGATATCCCCACCTATTCACCAGGTCAGGTACCCTTCTATGTTGGTTCGAGGACAAACAGTTATTTTAGAGGTGGAGAATGTGATGACCCGATAGGTCATCTTATGATTTAAATCTAATTTTGTGATCTAAAACCTTTAAAATTCATAATTTAGCCTTTCTCAATTTACGTGCGCAGTCCAGACGTCTTTCCAGAAAGCTTTTATGTTAAAAACCGATCAAAATAAGAAATTTTATCTAAAACCTTCATTTGAGTTGACTTTGGTCAACATTTTTGGTAAACAGACCCAAATTTGTGTTTTGACGATCCCGGTGTGTCCGTATCGTGATTTGAGACTGGTGCGTATGCTCGGAATCGAAATCGGAAGTCCTTAGCCCGAGATATCGAACTATGTCGAAATTTGAAAGTTGAAAGTTTTATGAAATTGAAGTATTTGACCAAAGTTTGACTTTTTGGATAATGGGTCTGTATTTTGGTTTCGAAACCCAGTATAGGTCCAATACCATATTTATGACTTGTCTGTGAAATTTGATGAAAACGGAGTTCATTTGACGTGATTCTGACGTCCGATGTGGAAATAAGACTTTCAAAGTTTTCTTGAAAATTTCATTCGATTTGGTGTTTAATTCGTAGTTCTAGGTGTTATTTTGGAGACTTGATCGCATGAGCAAGTTTGTATGATGTTTTTAGACTTGCGTGTATGTTTGATTTGGAGCCCCGAGGGCTCGGGCCAGTTTCAGATAGGCTACAGAGTGATTAGACTTAGAAATTTTGCTAGTGTTTGCATTTTCTAGGAATTGGCCTCTAATCTCGCAATTGCGAGATCAGTGTTCGCATTTGCGAACCTCCCCATCTTCTGTGAGTTTCGCATTTACGAACCATTTATTCACATTTGCGAAGTATGCCTAGGTTCGCATTTGCGACAAAAGGTCGCACCTGCGGAAGGGCCAGTAATCGCATTTGCGATGATAGTCTCGCATTTGCGATGGGGACTGGGGAAGGGGATTCTTCGCATTTGCGAAGAAATGGGTCGCATTTGTGATCCTACGATTTCTGCATTAGCGAAAAAAATTTCGCATTTGCGAAGGCAACAGAAATGTGAGAGTTTTGCATTTGCGAAGTTTTCTCGCATTTGCGGGCTTCGCATTTGCCAAGTCCAGGTCGCAAATGCGACATCTGCAGCTGGTGAAATAATACTTAAACGGGAGTTTTGATTCATTTACCAAATTTTCAAATCCTTGAAACCTAGAGGCGATTCTTCCAAGACCATTTCTTCCACAATTCGGGGAAGTTTGGGAAATAAAAAATTTATGCATTGTAATTGATTCTTTTACCAATATTTGATGTTATTAAGTTAATTGTGGCTAGATATGAGTGGTTTGGAGGTGGACTCTATAGGAAAAGCGGTAATTGACCATTGAGTGGCATGTGGAGGCATTTTGTCTAACCTTGACTTGATGGATTAGGAACCCTTGACTTATTTGCAATATAAAATTCATGTGAGCGGCGTATATGTGAGGTGACTAGTACTTATGCGCCACTAATTTATCTGCTTTGCCTGTTTCTTTCCCGTTCCCCTCATATTGTCCTATTACATGCCAAACTGTTACATTCTTTACTTGTACTTTCATGCCTAATTGCTACTTGTTAGACATTGATAATAGGCTAGATTCAAATAGTTTAGCGACTATTTATACCCCAACTTTACTATGCTTCACTGTTCTAGGAAGGTTAAATGACGATAAAATGGCTCTAATTCTGAATTTTATGTTTTGCAGGAGCAAGCCGTGCTTATGAGGACATAGGACAATGTTTGGAGCTAAATTAAAACAAGCAAAGCCCTTCGGAGTTGAGTGTGTGTGAAAGACGGAAAAGAAAAAGAGAAAAATAGCTGACCCACTCTAGCGGGGGCCAAGTGCGGCCTTAGCGCGGCCACGTTAGAGCAGAAGAAACGGGACAATGCATAAGTCAATCAACGTGGCCCAAGCGCAGTCACGAGCGCGGACACACTAGTCCAGAAGAAACGGGACAGTGTATAATGCAATTAGCGCGGTTCGAGCGCGGTCGCGCTAGTCCGTCCAGCACGCGGTAATATCAGGGGCAACTTTGGAAGATCGGGGGTAATTTCACTTAAACTATAAAAGGTCCAGCTTGCCCAAAAGGAGAGATATCAAGGTTTTTAAGGTTTTTTTCAAGGCAAGAGGCAAGGAGGATAATTCGGCATCGAGTTCTACCTTTCTTCCAATTGTTTTTATCATTCATGAGGAATTTTGATGTTGTTATTATGAGCACAATTATGAGTAGCTAATATTTAGTCTAAGGTTTTGATGGAACCTGTTGAAGGATGAACTTCTTGTTGTGTTAATATAGTTTGCCCGGTATAATCTCTATTTGTTCAACTACGTTCTTGTTGTAGTTAATTGATAGGATCCTCAATTAGTTGTGCCTATTTAGTATATATTACTCGGGAGAGAGTGCATATTTAGGTAGTTGTTTAACAACACCACTCCCAAAGTATATGAGGGATCAATAACCGAGGGTTTAAAGGTGGGATTAGGGATAACGAAACCTTTGGTGCGATCTAAGTAAGTTGTAATAAAAGCCAGCTAGTGTAACTCGAGAGAGTGCATCTAGTAAATTGTCGTAATTACCCGGGAGAGATTTACGGTAATAAGAGTGCTCATGATCGATAGAGATGACTAGGAAAATCTATATGAAACATAACAGGAACGGATTCCGTCGATAGGGGAAATCACAACCTTACATCCTTCTCTTATTTGTTTACAACTCAGTCATAGTTAGCTCCTAGTTTAATAAATTTTATTCAGTTATAGTTAGTAGAAATATCACCAAATGTTATTCAAAATATCTTGTAATTTGATTGCAGAGAATTCAGTGTGTCTGACAAAAGTATTTGATAGGTTAATTCCCTGTGGGATTCGACTCTGGGCTAAATACCCGAATTATATTTGCAACGACCGCTTAGTTCTTTTTATAAGGCATAGCTGGGCGTGATCAAATTTTGGCGTCGTTGCCGAGGAATTAATGGTGTTATCAATTACAATTGAAAGAAATACAAAAATTCTTAGTGTAGTCAATTTTCTTTATTATTAATCCATGCATTGAAATTTTAACGTTTGCTAACTTGGTTGTACAGGTGCATGCCTAGAAACTTATCGATAACTGGTGAAGTTTTTGAAGCATTATCATATCCCCAGAAAGTTTTCAAGGCTTTGAATCGGGCCAACCGGAAAAGCAAACAACAACAATCAACTGAACAACCTGAACCAGACATGGCAGAGCTGGTGAACAACAGAAACAATAATGGGGATAACGTGGTAGACCCAGCTGCACAGGTAGTTGCGCCTCTTGTGCCAGAGGCTCCTCTATATGAATGGGCACAACCCACAACAGAGAATTGGGCCACAACGATAGTAGTCCCGCAGATACAGGCTGAAACATTTCAAATCACAAACAACATGATGCACTTGTTGCGAAACAAGGGACTATTCTCGGGGTCATACATTGAAGATCATCAACACCACTTGAAGAATTTCATGTCAATCTGCAAAACTCAAAGACAGCCAAACGTGACTCAGGAAGCAATAAAGATGTTGTTGTTTCCATTCTCGGTGACAGGAGCAACCCAGACTTGGCCAAATTCACACCCTGTTAATTCTATCACTACTTGGGAGGAGTTAGTCAAGCAATTTGTGAACAAGTTTCACCCACCCAACAAGACTGCTCAGCAAATTGATGAAATCTTGAGCTTCAGACATAAACCAACTGAAACATTGGAGGAAACATAGGAACGATTCAAAGGGATGTGGTTATATGTCAACACCCCGGTATTCCTGAGCAGATGATGGGGCAGAGGTGTTACATGGGTCTGGCAGATAGCGTGAAGGATAATGTTGATGCTTCAGCTGGTGGAGCATTCTTGAGCAAATCATGGAGAGAAAGTCAGATCCTGCTTGACAAGATGGCACAGAATTCGAGGTGGACAACCAGGAATGCACCCATCACTCCAGTAGTTCACTCAGTGGCCTTAGATCCAGCCAATAATCTTGCTGAAAATATGGCCACCTTAATGACACAAATGAGCATGCTCACCAAAAGGGTGTAAGAGTTAGGGCAGAAGCAGCAGGTGCACATTTTAGATACAACCAATGGGGGCTTATGCACATCTTGCATTAGTCAGCCAATTGTTATCCAGTGGAATGCTGAAAGTGATCACAACCATTACCCACTAAAACATGAATTATGTGTCTAATTATGGGGGCCAGAGACAGGGTGGTCAGAATTAGGGCCAGCAAAATCAGCCATACAGGCCAGCCCAGTCGCAGCACAACAATGGAAATATGGGATCCATGATACCTCACGGTAATATGGCGCCCTACCAAAGGCCACAGAGGTACAACAACCAAAATCAGCAGCAGGGTTATCATCCTCCTCAGCAACAACATGGTGGGAGATAGGAATATGAGTTTGCTAGACTCAAGGCAATGATGCAGCAGGTTATTGGGTCGAATGCAAAAATGAGTGAAAGAGTAGATGCACATGAGTCAGCCATAAAGAATATTTAAGTGCAAATGGGTCAGATCTAAATGTCATTGAATAATCGTCATCATGGGACATTGCCTGCAGACACTCAGGTAAATCCAAAAGATCAAGGCCCAAAGCAGTTGATGGCAATGAGTCTACGTAATGGTAGAGACTTAGACTTGGAGCAAGAGAGGGCTCGAGAAAGAAGATATGCTGAGACACTTGTACCATTGGTCCATTGAGCTAGATGATTCAGCAAGACTGACAGAGGTGACAGTGCATCCTACCCAGGAAGAAACCAACACACAGATTGAGGCTGAGAAAGAAGCTGAGACAACCCAGGAACCAGTAGTTGAGGTAGTGTCTGACAAAGAGAAAACCCAAATCATTGGGAAGAAGAGACCTCCAGCACCATTCCCACAGAGGCTGGCCAAGTACAAGAAAGATGAACAATACAAGAAGTTCTTGGAGATGTTAAAACAAATTCAGGTAAATATTCCATTGATTGATGCTTTGAAGAAGATTCCTAGTTATGAAAAATGATGAAGGACTTGATGTCCCGAAAATTCGAATTCCAAGACTTGGCCACAGTGATTCTCACTCAGACCTGCAGTGTTGTTGTGACTAGACCAATTGCTGAAAAGTTGTCTGATCCTGGGAGTTTCACAATTCCCTGCACCATTGGTAACTTTGCCTTTGCCAAGGCACTCTGTGATTTGGGGGCCAACATTAATCTTATGCCCCTGGCTATCTATAATAGTTTGGGGATTGGAAGAGCTAGTCCGACGTCTATGTTGTTGCAGTTGGCTGACAGAACTGTGAAAAGACCCTCAGGTATTCTGGATGACGTGTTGGTGCAGGTAGGGAAATTTATGTTCCCTGCAGATTTTGTGATTCTGGATTGTAGAGTTTACGAAGAAATACCCATAATTTTGGGAAGGCCGTTCTTGGCCACGGGGTGAGCTCTCATTGATTGTGAAACTAGAGAGCTCAAGATGAGGTTGAACGATGAGGAGATAACATTCAACGTGCAGAAATCCATGAGGCGACCAAGTGAATTCGCCAATTTCTCTCTTATTGATGCCGTGGATGTAATCCTGGAAGAGGACGATGAGTCCCTGACTATTGAGGACCCCCTGCTGCATGTCTTATGAATTTCGATGAGGTGAATGGGGAAGAATTGGCGGGATGGGTGCTGGCTATTGAGGGCAAAGGCTTTTGGAAGATATCACTTGAATTTGAGCCCCTGCACTTAGAAAAAAGAGAAACTCCTCCAGCCAAGCCATCCTTAGAAGAACCACCAAAGCTGGAGTTGAAGACACTGCCCGCCCATCTCAGGTATACGTTCCTAGGACCTAACTCCACATTACCTATTATTATCTCATCCATATTGTTAGATGTGCAGGCACAACAGCTTTTGCAGATACTCACGGAGTGCAAGACTGCCATTGGGTGGACCATTGCAGACATTAAGGGGATCAACCCGGCATATTGTATGCACAAAATTCTGTTGGAAGAGGGGCACAAACTTTCTAGGGAACACCAAAGAAGGCTGAACCCTAATATGAAGGAAGTGGTGAAAAAGGAGATTATTAAGTGGTTAGATGCGGGAATCATTTTCCCCATCTCTGACAGCAACTGGGTTAGCCCGGTGCAATGTGTTCCTAAGAAGGGTGGTATGATAGTGGTGAAAAATGATAACAATTAGCTGATCTCTACAAGAACCGTCACAGGCTGGAGAATTTGCATGGACTATAGGAAATTGAATCCGGCCACCCGGAAAGACCATTCCCACTTTCCTTCATTGATCAGATGCTTGACAGACTGGCAGGGAGGTCCCACTTCTGTTTTCTGTATGGGTACTCAGGGTACAACCAAATCTCCATTGCACCAGAGGACAGAGAGAAGACCTCGTTCACATGTCCATATGGGATTTTTGCCTTCCGGAAGATGCCCTTTGGCCTATGCAATGCACCCTCCACATTCCAAATGTGCATGATAGCCATATTCACCGACATGGTAGAAGACATAATGGAGGTGTTCATGGATGATTTCTTAGTGGTGGGAAACTCATTCGATGAGTTCCTTACAAATCTGACTCGAGTGTTGAAAAGGTGTATCGAGACTAACCTTGTACTCAATTGGGAAAAGTGTCATTTCATGGTAAAAGAGGGTATAATCTTTGGACACCTGGTATCAATCAAGGGAATCGAGGTGGATCGAGCAAAAGATGATGTGATAGCAAAGAATCCACCTCCCACATCAGTTAAAGCAATCAAGAGCTTCCTCGGGCATGCCGGTTTCTACCGAAGATTCATCAAAGACTTCTCAAAAATTTCCAACCCTCTGTGTAAGTTGTTAGAAAAAGATCACCCTTTAGTGTTTTCTGATGTTTGCAGGGTAGCATTCGAGGAGTTGAAGAAGAGGCTAGTCACATCACCCATCATTGTTCTGGGAGAAACCATTCGCACGCATGTGTGACACTAGTGACTATGTAGTGGGAGTAGTGCTAGGACGAAAAGACAAGATAATGCACCCAATTTACTATGCAAGTAGAACGTTGAGTAGAGCCTAGATGAACTACACTGTGACTGAAAAGGAGATGCTGGTTGTGGTGTTCGCCTTCGACAAGTTCAGATCATACCTGATTAGCTCTAAGGTAATTGTATATACTGATCATGCTGCTCTCAGGTACTTGATTAAAAAGAAGGAGTCCAAACCGCGCTTGATTCGTTGGGTGCTGCTACTGCAAGAGTTCTACCTGGAGATTTGTGACCGTAAGGGCACGGAAAACCAAGTCGCTGATCATCTATTGCGACTTGAAGGAGCTAAAAACTCAGTTGAGGCAGAGGATATTCTGGAAACCTTTCCAGACGAGCACCTACTCGCCACAAGCCTTGAGAAAGTGCCATGGTATGCAGATATTGCAAATTACCTGGCAAGCAGTATAGTTCCCTATGACCTTTCCTCGGTGCAAAAGAAAATGTTTTACCGTGACTATCGCATGTATTACTGGGATGAACCTTATCTGTTTAGAATTTGTATTGACAATATGATCCGGAGGTGTGTCCCCGAGATAGAACAATCTTCTGTTTTGCAGGCATGTCACACATGGTATATGGCGGACATTTTGGAGGAGTCAGGACGTCAGCAAAAGTTCTAGAAGTCGGGTTCTACTAGCCAACCATGTTTAAGGATGCATATAAATGGGTGAAGGGTTGTGATGAATGTCAGCAAACCGGGAACATCTCCCAGCTCCATGAGATGCCCATGAACCCCATTCAAGAGGTTGAAGTGTTCGATGTATGGGGGATAGATTTCATGGGCCCCTTCGTCAGCTCCTATGGAAATAAGTACATATTTGTTGTTGTAGATTATGTGTCCAAATGGGTGGAAGCTGCAGCTCTCCCCACCATTGATGCAAGGGTGGTGGTTGGGTTTTTGAAGAAGAATATATTCACCCGTTTCGGGATCCTAAGAGCGATTATCAGTGACAGATGCACTCACTTCTACAATCGAGCCTTCGAGAAATTGCTAGCAAAGTACGATGTGCGCCACAATGTGGCAACCCCATACCATCCCCAGACTAGTGGATAGGTCGAAGTGTCGAATAGAGATATAAAGAGTGTGCTGACTAAAACTGTGAACGCCACAAGAACTGATTGGGCGAAAAATCTAGATGATGCACTTTGGGCCTACAAAACCACTTTCAAAACACCAATTGGTATGTCGCCATACAAGTTGGTGTTCGGGAAGGCCTGTCACTTGCCAGTGGAAATAGAACATAGAGCTTGGTGGGCATTGAAACAACTAAATCTGGACATTGAGGCTGCAGGCACAAATAGAGTCATAGAATTGCATGAGCTAGATGAGTTCTGATATCTTGCTTTCAAGAGCACGAGGTTGTACAAGGAAAGAATGAAGAGGTTGCACGATAAGAACATTGTTGAGTGAAATTTAAAACCCAGAGATGTGGTGTTGCTTTATAATTCAAGATTAAGGCTATTTCCGGGTAAACTCAAGTCACGATGGTCTGGACCATTTCGTTTGGTCGAAGTGCTCCCTTCAGGTGCCATAGAAATTGCTTCACAAAAATATTCCCACACATTTAGTGTCAACAGGCACAGAATGAAACCGTATGTGGACATGGATGAAACAAAGGAAGTGTCAGTGATACATCTGATTGAACCTCAGAGGTCGAGCGAGCCTTAAATGCGCTCATTTGCGTCGTGTCGTGATGTTTAATCAGGCGCTGCATGGGAGGAAACCCATTGACTTGTTGTAATTGTCGTGCCACGACATTAACTAAGGCTCTGGTTGGGAGGCAACCCAACGTGTAGTGTTTTAGTGTAGTAGAATAGTAGTTGAATTGTTGAAAGTACTAACACATGCAGATGAGCTTAGGCGAGGGTACAACCGCACTGAAGGAACAAGTAAAAATTGTGTGACACCTTCGATCCAAGAAGCAAGGCCGCGCTACGCCCGCGCTAGTGGCCGCGCTACACCCGCGCTACGCCCGCGCTAGTGGCCGCGCATATCCACAACTGTTCTGCCTCCAGGTAGCGCGGCCGCGCTATGACCGCGCTAGTGGCCGTGCTAATTGGGTTTCATTCTACCTTGTCTCGACGCTACAAGAGAGATCGCGCTAAATGTGTTGTCTTATGCCTCGTCTCGACGCTACAAGCGCGGCCGCGCTACGACCGCGCTAAATGCTCTGTTTTCTGCCTCACTAGCGCGGCTGCGCTCGATTCGCGCTAGGACCGCGCTAGTAGGTTCGCCGGACAGTTTTGGTTAGTTAATGTTTTTATTATTTATTTTTTGATTTTGATTTTAATTTTTTTCCCTTATTTCTATTTTACCCAACCCTAACCCCCCTTCTCCTATTCCTACTAAAACACCTTCTCTCCCCCCCCCCC
>ML288092.1:23459-87223 GCA_005239495.1 Nicotiana undulata
CCCCCCCCCCCCCCCCCCAAAAAAAAAACAACTGATAGCTATGGAAGACCCAAAAACCGACCAATCTCCGGCAGCTAACTGCTCAAATCCGGCGCCGGACACCGTCGATGATCCGCCACCTCAGGCTGCCGCCGAAAGTTGTGAAGAGAAGCCCGATAAGGAAGATCCAGACAGCTTACGTCAGCCCAAGAGAAGGAAAAACTGTCCCACGGCTTTAGATAAATTTGATTCCGTAAATTCAGCTACTAATTTAGGGTTTTCATTTTCCTTTGACTCGAAATTCTCCGGTTGCTCAACTCCCGAAGTTACCCCAAAATTCGGTTCCTTCAATCGGGTCAAACCGAAACTCGTTTCTAGCAAAGATCCAAATTCCGAAGAAAGGGAGATAAAAGAAGATGATGAAGATGAAGATGATGAAGAAAGAGACGATGTTGTTGAGAAGAAGAAGAATTCTTTGGGTTTGTTGAGTTCAGTTGATGGTATTAAAACTGTTGATTGATACAGATCGGAATTACAGAGTGAGTTGAAGAATTACCCTTTTGCACCGGATCCGGCGGCGCCTCCCGTCGGGATTTCCACGCCGGCGCCGGGAATTGGGGGGGTGGGGTGAGTGGGGAGGGAGGTGGGTAAATGAGGAGTGGGGTCATCAATTTTAGTACTATAAACACTGAAAACAAGAGCTTTTTGGTTGTTGTAATTGTGTCAATAATAATGATAGGAGTAATAAAAAGCTGTATCTTTATGCTCTTTTTTCGTTTAATGATGTGTTAATCTTATTTAACTTTAGATGATGGTACTTTCATTTTTGCTTTTAATATTTTAAAGTAAGTGATTATAAGCTAATTATAATTCTAAATAATTGTTTTAATAAATAAATTGTACATATATGTCATAATACATAAACATAAAAGTGAAAACAAAAGCTTTTAAATATGGCATAACTAAATCTTAGCAATTTTGATTTTATCAAAATGATAAGTACTATAGTTAACTCCAAAAGATCAATCTTTTTCTCACGTGGTCACAAACGAGGATTATGAATATATGATCTTTTCAAAAAGATCTATAGTTTTTTTTAAATCTTGTGAAATATTTTCAACTAGATAAGTCTTAAAATTCATAATTGGCATTTCCTTTTCAATGAGAAATTTCTAATCTAATAACGACTTATTAAATAATCCATTTCTTTACAATGATTTATGATTCCACATAATAGCACGTGCTGATGTTTCGTTGTCATGTCTGGTGTAACTAGTGAAGTTTAGTGATTGATATTCCATAGTATAAGCTACACGTGTGCATGGCAAACAAAACATTCAAAGTTGTTTTTTCCGCCATTATTCTCAAGTTAAATTTGCTACTGCATTACTATTAGCAATTGAGAAACGTTGCTTTCATTATATCTTGAGTCTAATTAAACATGGCCATTAGTCCTACAATTTAAGAAATTTGAGCTTACATTATCAAATATGTTATTTATTTGAATTGCAGGTACCGCATATAAGAAATTATGAATAGTAACATTATAACACTAAAATCTATTGCTTCAAGTTAAATATGAAATGTTGAAAAGCAAAAACTTATTTGCAGGATATACTCATGCATGCTAAGATATATTAAGATATTATGTATCCATCGATAATCTTAGATACAACACAGATAAGAACAACCAACAATAACTTGCACGCTTAGTAATGCTGCTGTCTGACGTGCAAGGTGCAGTTGAGTCCATCTATCCAACAACTTATGTGGATCGCCGTCCGCAGCTGGTCTGGACTCAGGTGCTGCTGCTACAGGCTGGACCCCACCCACGGGCAGTGTACCCGGGGTATGATGTAATGCTGCTGTCTGACCTGCAGCCTGGGCGGTAGGGGTCTGGACTCCCCCTCCCGCCTGAGAAGTGGCAGGATCTGCTAGAAATAAACCAGCCTAGGACATAGTGTCCATAAACCGCATCATACGGCCCACGGCCTCCAGGAAGCCTGGCGCCGTCATGAAGTCCATTGGAGCAGGATCTACTGGGGGC
This sequence comes from Nicotiana undulata, assembly GCA_005239495.1. Classification (NCBI taxonomy): domain Eukaryota; kingdom Viridiplantae; phylum Streptophyta; class Magnoliopsida; order Solanales; family Solanaceae; genus Nicotiana; species Nicotiana undulata. The sequence goes on from ML288092.1 coordinate 25,486, forward strand.
ATCTCGTCCTGCTCCTCTATGATAGGATCCTCTGGTAGTGGTGCAACTGGAATAGCTCTGGGACGCCCCCGTCCCCGACCTCGGGTCGGTGCCCTCCCCCGGCCTCTGCCACGGCCTCGGACGGTGGGGGTAGCGGCATCTCCCGGGTCTGGAACGTCGGATGCGCGCGTCCTCACCATCTGTGAGAGAATAAAAGAATGAGTTTTAGTAAACCATCGACTGCACGATAGAATATGAAAAAAGAGAGGTTTCCTAACACCCTATAGCCTCCTGAAGATAAGTACAGATGTCTCCGTACCGATCGCAAGACTCTACCGGGTCTGCCCATGACTCCTGAGACCTACGTGAATCTAGAGCTCTGATACCATATTGTCACGACCCAAAACCCTAACTCAGGTCGTGATGGCGCCCAACACCAGGGTCAGGCAAGCCAACACTCAATTTACTAAGGAGTTTCCTTTATTTGATTAACATTCTAACATGTACCAAGTTTTAATGCTTAAAACATTAATCGAAAAGGATAATTAACCAGTTTTTAACCAAAAGCAGTCATAAGGAGGTGTCAGCCAATATATGTATATACAGACCTGTAATCCATAATAACTACCACGTGTGTGCCAGAAACTAGTATCACAAGTCCTATGGGCATACTAACAGAATATACAAAGATATAATATACAGTCCCACTGTCTGGAAGAAATGGACTGGAAATAAACAAAAAAAAACTCCATTGTGCTGCCGAGGATCGTCAGGAGAAGCAGCTCACCGTGAAGTCAGGTCCAGTCTATACTCAGAATCGAACTCTGGTCTGATAAACAGATGCACCAGCCTCAGAACCTGTACAATTAAGTACAGAAGCATAGCATGAGTACATAAATAAATATGTACCGAGTGAGTATCCCGTCTAATCTCGAAGAAGTAGTGACGAGAGGTCGACTTGACACTCACTAAGGTCCAACAAAATAATTTAACAAGATATGATATCAGCAGTAGGCATACGAGGAATATAAAAAAATAATAAATATTAAAGGTAACTGTAATTCAAATAAATACTGGAAGTAAATACACAATTTCCACTTCATTTCCCCCCAAATATCTTGTCACTTCAATATCATGAAATCTTTAACAATTTAACATGCACATACGGGATAAGGACAACCGGCCTGAGCCATCATAATAATCATATTTGTGCACTGCCGAGGGTCGAACGGCCCGAACCAAAATTTCATCTTTCAATCTCGCCGTGGCTTTTGGCCCGCTCCCATGAGAGTGGGGGAAATAACACTCCGCTCGCGGAATGTAAATTGCGAAGCGGTCACATGCACACACAATATTCTACATAAACTACTTTCCAGTGAACAACTCTTTTAAATTATAAACTTCCATGATCTCAGGGAAACAAGGCTACATATAACATGAATTCACGAAGCATATAATTCATTTCGAGTAAAACACAAGGCATGATGTGGGCCTAACTACCCGGACACAACAATAATAGCCGCTACGTACGGACTCTTGTCACTTGGTACGTACGTAGCCCCCACAAATAATAACACATAGCATTTAGATCACCTATGGGGACAATTCCCTCTTACAAGGTTAGAAAGGAGGCTCACCTCGTGTCGAACCTACTCCGCTGGTCAAGAATGCGCCCGGAACTCCGAAATTATCTCCCAAGGACTTGAAACTAATCAAATGTTACGTAAATATATCAAATTATACTCAAAGCATGGAATTTCCTTACTTAGTCATCTCATCATTCTTGAAGAAATCCCAATATTCACCCCCGGGCCCGCACACTCGGATTCCGAAATTTCTCGAAGGAAACACTCACCCATAACCTAAGGACCGTTAATACATGATTTTTACTTGATTTTATGGCTAATTAACGGGTAATTCCCTAAATTCTAGAAAACCCTAGGTTACTACCCAATTCCTTGATTTCCACTAATTAGGTAGTTAATTTAGCTAGGAATTCATGTATTAAACTAACACTAGGGTAGAATTTACTTACCTCTTAGTAGCTAGGTGGATTGGCTCTTTCCCAAGCTCTCTAGGTCGACAATGGTGGAAGAAATGAGGTGAAAAGTGATTAACTCCCGTGTTTAAAGAACCTCACTGCCTGCAGAGAATTCGCACCTACGGTCTCGCACCTGCGAGAAGAGTCTCGCACCTGCGGAAGTGGACAAGAGGGCCTGGGATCGCACCTGCGGAGAGGAGCTCGCACCTGCGGCTCCGATCCTGCGGAATATTGTCTGCACCTGCGTGAATAGGGCAGTCCCTCTGAGGCCGCACCTGTGAGGCCTAGGACCGCAGGAGCGATCCCGCACCTGCGGACATACCAGAACAGGTGCACCGACAATTGCTTCAGCTGGTTTTTAGCCTCGTATGTTGCCCAAGAGGCACCTGGGCCCACCCGAGCCCCCGCACAAATATACCAACGAGTCCCAAATCATAATACGGACTCGGTCGAGCCTTCGGAACACCCAAAACAACGCTAAAACTCAAAATCACCCCTCAAAACCCCTAAAGATCAAACTTAAGAACTTCAAGTTCTTGAATTGGATATCGATGAGCCGAACCAACCTATACTACTCGGAATGACACAAAATTTTGCAAGCAAGTCATAAATGATATAAGGAACTATTCCCGGTCTCGGAATTCTGTTCGGACCTCGATAACACGAAAACACGTTCCAAACCAAATTTCAAACTTAAGGAAACTCTTATTTCGATATTGGGCGCCGAAACGCTCCCGGGTCATCCAAAACCCATTCCGAACATACGCACAAGTCCGAAATCATCATACGAAGCTACCGGAACCGTCGTAACTCGATTCCAAGGTCGTTTACTCAAAATGTTTACCGAAGTCAAACTTGGCCAAAAAGGCCAACCTTAAGGAACTAAGTGTTCCTATACTACTCTAAACACTTCCGAATCCCGGACCACCCGCCGCAATTCATAAATCATAATAAGCCGCTACGGGAAGCCTTATTTAGGGGAACGGGGTCCTAATACTCAAAACAACCGGTCGGGTCGTTACATTCTCCACCTCTTAAACAAACGTTCGTCCTCGAACGGGTCTAGAATCATACCTGAAGTGCTGAATAAGTGCGGATATCTGCTCCGCATGTCCTCCTCGGACTCCTAGGTCGCTTCCTCGACTGGTTGGCCCCTCCACTAGACCTTTACGACAGAAACTCTCTTGGATCTCAACTGGCGATCCTGTCTATCAATAATAGCAACTGGCTCCTCCTCGTAGCCCAACCTCTCATCCAACTGAATAGTGCTGAAATCAACCACGTGAGAGAAGTCGGCGTGGTATCTTCGGAGCATGGATACATGAAATATCGGATGAACTCTTGATAAACTGTGAGGTAAGGCAAGCTCATAAGCAACCTCTCCAACTCGCCTCAACACCTCGAAAGGACCTATAAACCATGGGCTCAGCTTGCCCTTCTTCCCGAACCTCATAATACCCTTCATCAGCGAGACCTTCAACAGAACCTTGTCTTCCTCCATAAATGATACATCACGCACCCTCTGATCCGCGTAACTCTTCTGTCTGGACTGTGCTGTGCGGAGCCTCTCCTGAATAAACTTCACTCTCTCCAAAGAATCCCTCACCAGGTCGGTGCCATATAACTTGGCCTCGCCAGGCTCAAACCACCCGATAAGACAACAACATCGCCGACCATACAAGGCCTCAAATGGAGCCATATCGATGCTGGACCGATAACTATTATTGTAAGCAAACTCGGTCAAAGGCAAGAACTGGTCCCACTCACCTCCGAAGTCAATCACACATGCCCTGAGCATGTCCTCCAATATCTGAACTATATGCTCCGACTGACCATCAGTCTGAGGGTGAAATGCTGTGCTGAGATCTATCTAGGTACCCATCTCACTATGCAACGTTCTCCAGAAGTGCGAGGTGAACTGAGGACCTCGATCCGATATAATGGACACCGGCACACCATGCAACCAGACTATCTCCCGAATGTAGATCTGGGCTAGTCTCTTAGAAGTATAAGTAGTAGCTACTGGAATGAAATGCGCCGATTTGGTCAACCTATCCACAATGACCCAAAACGCGTCGACCTTCCGTAAGGTCCGAGGCAACCCAACCACGAAGTTCATAGTGATGCGCTCCCACTTCCACTCAGGAATGGGCATCTGCCGAAGTAGGCCTCCTTGCCTCTGGTGCTCATACTTCACCTGCTGGCAATTAAGACACCTAGTCACATACTCCACAATGCCCCTCTTAATATGCCTCCACCAGAAATGCTGCTTCAAATCACGATACATCTTCGTAGCACCAAGATGAATAGAATACCGAGAAATGTGTGCCTCCTCTAGAATCATCTCCCTCAGGCCCTCAACATTAGGAACACATAAACGACCCTTAAGTCTCAGAACACCATCCTTGCCAATAGTAACCTCCTTGGCACCACCCCGAACCATTGTCTCCCGTAGCTCTGCCAAGTATGGATCATCAAACTGCAGAGCCTTAATCTCTCCCAATAAAGAAGGCTGAGCAACCACATGTGCTAAAACTCGGCGAGGCTCTGAAAGATCTAATCTCACCAGCCGATTAGCCAAAGACTGAATGTCCAAGGCTAGAGGGTCTCTCCTCAGCTGCAATATAAGCCAAACTACCCATACTCTCTGCCTTCCTGCTCAAGGCATTTGCTACCACATTTGCCTTGCCCGGATGATAAAGAATGGTGATATCATAATCCTTCAACAACTCAAGCCATCTGCGCTGCCTCAAATTAAGATCCCTCTGCTTGAACAAGTGCTGCAAGCTGCGGTGGTCTGTATAAACCTCACAAGACACTACATACAAGTAATGCCTCCAAATCTTAAGGGTATGAACAATCGCCGCCAACTCCAAATCGTGCACAGGGTAATTCTTCTCATGAACCTTCAGCTGGCACGAAGCATAAGCAATAACTCTCCCTTCCTGCATCAACACACGCCCCAAGCCAATGCGTGAAGCATCGCAACATACTGTATACATCCCAGAACCGGAAGGCAATACTAGAACTGGTGCTGAAGTCAATGCTTCCTAGAGCTTCTGAAAGCTCGCCTCACACTCACCGGACCATCGGAACAGGGCATTCTTCTGAGTCAATCTAGTCAATGGGGCTGCAATAGAAGAAAACCCTTCCACAAATTAGCGGTAATAGCTTGCTAGACCCAAGAAACTCATGATCTTTGTAGCTGAAGTAGGACGCGGCCAACTCTGAACTGCCTCAACCTTCTTAGGATCTACCTTGATACCCTCTTCGGATACCACATGCCCCAAGAATGCCACAGAATCCAACCAGAACTCACACTTGGAGAACTTAGCATATAGCTTCTATTCCCGCAAAGTCTAGAGCACAACTCTCAAATGCTGCTCGTGCCCCCCCAGGCTACGTGAGTAAATCAAGATGTCATCAATGAAGATGATGACGAAGGAATCGATATAGGCCTAAACACCATATTCATCAAGTTCATTAATGCTACTGGGGCATTAGACAAGCCAAATGACATCACCAAGAACTCATATTGGCCATATCTCGTACAGGAAGCAGTCTTCGAAACATCTGAGGCCTGAATCTTCAACTGATGATATCCCGATCTCAAATCAATATTAGAAAACAACTTAGCATCCTGCAACTGGTCAAACAAATCATCGATGCGCGGCAAAGGATACTTGTTCTTAATGGTGACCTTGTTCAACTGGAGGTAATCAATACACATCCGCATAGACCCATCCTTCTTCTGCACAAATAGGACTGGAGCACCCCACGGCGATACACTCGGTCTGATAAACCCCTTAGCTAATAACTCCTCAAGCTGCTCCTTCAACTCCTTCGGAGCAATACGGTACGGAGGAATAGATATAAGTTGGGTGCTCGGAGCTACATCAATACAGAAATCAATATCACGATCCTGAGGCATGCCTGGAAGATCTGAAGGAAATACATCAGCAAACTCTCGAACCACTGGCACTGAATCAATCGTCGGAGACTCGGCGGTGGTGTCTCGCACATAAGCAAGATACGCCAGACAAACCTTCTCGACCATGTGTCGAGCCTTCAGGAAGGAAATAACCCGGCTGGCTGCACTAATAGAGGAACCTGTCCACTCCAGCCTAGGCGACTCAGGCATGGCTAAAGTATCTGTCTTGGCATGGCAATCTAGCACGACATGATAAAGAGATAGCCAATCCATGCCTAGAATAACCTCAAAATCAACCATGTCGAGCAATAAAAGGTCCGCTCTGGTCTCGAATCGAAAGAATATAACCACACAGGACCGGTAAACCCAGTCTACCACCACAGAATCGCCCACAGGAGTGGTCACATATATAGGAGAACCCAAGGACTCAGGAGGAACATCCAGAAAATGAGCAAATAAGGCTGAAACATATGAATAGGTGGATCCTGGATCAAATAACATTGAGGCCTCTCTACCACATACTGAAATAATACTTGTGATCATGACGTCTGAGGCCACTGCATCTGATCTGGATGGAATAACATAGAATCTAGCTGGAGCATCGGAAGATTGGGCTCCGCCAGAGTGAATGGGAGCTGACTGACCTCCCCCTAACTGGCCTCCACCTCTAGGATGACCCCTGCTGACCTGTCCTCCACCTCTAGGTGACCGGACTGCTGGTGCTGGACCTATAGGCTAATAACCATGTTGCACTGCCTTGTCCCGAAATCTGAGACAATGCCTCTTCATATGACATGGATCCCCACACTCATAACAACCTCCAGGTACCATAGCATGCTGCCCCGAAAAAGAACCCTGAATGGCTGGAGAGCGATGTGAACCCTCTGGCATAGCACTGAAGTAGGGACTGGAGCATCTCGGATGTTTGGAATAACCACTAGGTGAACTCTGAATGGCTGGAGGGCGGTAGGAGCGCTCTGGCATAGTGCTGAAATGAGGCCTCGCTAGAACACCTCGGGGAGGTGGTGGAGGTGCTGAATAAGAAGGCCTGCTGGGCTGACCATTACCAAACTGACCTCTGCCCCTAGCTGGGGCACCTCTGAAATCTCCGAAGAATCTAGCCCTCTTATCCTGCTGCCCTTGCTCCCTGCTCCTCGATTGATAACCCTCGATCTTGCGAGCAATCTCCACCACGAGCTGATAAGGAGTCCCCATCTCCACCTCTCGGGCCATGGTGGCCCTAATACCTGGATGCAACCCAGCCACAAATCTCCGCACTCTCTCAGCATCAATAGGTAGTATCATGTGTGCATGGCGAGACAACTCTGAAAATCTAGCCTCATAATCTGTCACTAACATTTGTCCCTGCTCTAGCTGCTCAAACTGATACCGCAACTTTTCCCTCTCAGAGGGTGGGATATATCTGTCCAGAAACATTTGAGTGAACTGCTCCCAAGTGATAGGAGGAGAATCTGCTGGCCTGCTGAGAATATAGGATTGCCACCATCTGCGAGCTCTACCCTCTAATTGGAAGGTAGTGAAGTCCACTCCATGGGACTCTAATATCCTCATGTTGTGCATTCTGTCCCTGCACCTGTCAATAAAATCCTGGGCATCCTCACCTTGCTCACCCCCGAAGACTGGAGGGTGCAGTCGAGTCCATCTATCCAACAACTTCTGCGGATCACCGTCCGCAGCTGGTCTGTGCTCAGGTGCTGCTGCTACAGGCTGGACCCCACCCACGGGCAGTGTATCCGAGGTATGATGTAATGTTGCTGTCTGACCTGCAGCCTGGGCGGTAGGGGTCTGGACTCCCCCTCCCGCCTGAGAAGTGGCAGGATCTGCTGGAAATAAACAAGCTTGGGGCATAGTGTCCATAAACCGCATCATACGGCCCATGACTTCTTGGAAGCCTGGCGCCGTCATGAAGTCCACTAGAGCAGGATCTGTTGGGGGCACCTCGTCCTACTCTTCTATGATAGGATCCTCTAGTAGTGGTGCAACTGGAATAGCTCTGGGACGTCCCCGTCCCCTACCTCGGGCCGGTGCCCTCCCCCGGCCTCTGCCACGACCTCGGACAGTGGGGGTAGCGGCATCTCCCGGGTCTGTAATGTCAGATGCGCGCGTCCTCACCATCTGTGAGAGAATAGAAGAATGAGTTTTAGTAAACCATCGACTGCACGATAGAATATGAAAAAAGAGAGGTTTCCTAACACCCTATAGCCTCCTGAAGATAAGTACAGACGTCACCGTACCGATCCGCAAGACTCTACTGGGTCTGCCCGTGACTCGTGAGACCTACGTGAACCTAGAGCTCTAATACCATATTGTCACGACCCAAAACCCTAACTCAGGTCGTGATGGCGCCCAACATCGGGGTCAGGCAAGCCAACACTCAATTTACTAAGGAGTTTCCTTTATTTGATTAACATTCTAACATGTACCAAGTTTTAATGCTTAAAACATTAATCGAAAAGGATAATTAACCAGTTTTTAACCAAAAGTAGTCATAAGGAGGCATGAGCCAATATATATATACAGACCTGTAATCCATAATAACTACCACGTGTGTGCCAGGAACTAGTGTCACAAGTCCTACAGGGAATACTAACAGAATATACAAAAGATATAATATACAGTCCCACTGTCTGGAAGAAATAGACTGGAAATAAACAAAAGAAACTCCATGGTGCTGCCGAGGATCGTCAGGAGAAGCAGCTCACCGTGAAGTCATGTCCAGTCTATACTCAGAATCGAACTCTGGTCTGATAACCAGATGCACCAGCCTCAGAACCTGTACAATTAAGTACAGAAGCGTAGCATGAGTACATAAATAAATATGTACCGAGTGAGTATCCCGTCTAATCTCGAAGAAGTAGTGACGAGAGGTCGACTTGACACTCACAAGGTCCAACAAAATAATTTAATAAGATATGATATCAGCAGTAGGCATACGAGGAATATAAAAAAACAATAAATATTAAAGGTAACTGTAATTCAAATAAATACTAGAAGTAAATACACAATTTCTACTTCATTTTCCCCCAAATATCTTGTCACTTCAATATCATGAAATCTTTAACAATTTAACATGCGCATACGGGATAAGGACAACCGGCCTGAGCCATCATAATAATCATATCTGTGCACTACCGAGGCTCGAACGGCCCGAACCAAAATTTCATCTTTCAATCTCGCCGTGGCGTATGGCCCGCTCCCATGAGAGTGGGGGAAATAACACTACGCTCGCGGAATGTAAATTGCGAAGCGATCACATGCACACACAATATTCTTCATAAACTAATTTCTAGTGAACAACTCTTATAAATTATCAACTTCCATGATCTCAGGGAAACAAGACTACATATAACATGAATTCACGAAGCATATAATTCATTTCGAGGAAAACACAAGGCATGATGTGGGCCTAACTACCCGGACCCAACAATAATTGCCGCTACGTACGGACTCTCGTCACTTGGTACGTACGTAGCCCCCACAAACAATAACACATAGCATTTAGATAACCTATGGGGACAATTCCCTCTTACAAGGTTAGAAAGGAGACTCACCTCGTGTCGAACCTACTCCTCGGGTCAAGAATGCGCCTGGAACTCCGAACTTGTCTCTCAAGGACTCGAAACTAATCAAATGTTACGTAAATATATCAAATTATACTCAAAGCATGGAATTCTCTTACTTACTTAGTCATCTCATCATTCTTGAAGAAATCCCAATATTCACCCCCGGGCCCGCACGCTCGGATTTCGAAAATTCTCGAAGGAAACACTCTCCCATAACCTAAGGACCATTAATACATGATTTTTACTTGATTTCATGGCTAATTAACGGGTAATTCCCTAAATTCTCGAAAGCCCTAGGTTACTACCCAATTCCTTGATTTCCACTAATTAGGTAGTTAATTTAACTAGGAATTCATGTATTAAACTAACACTAAGGTAGAATTTACTTTCCTCTTAGTAGTTAGGTGGATTAACTCTTTCCCAAGCTCTCTAGGTCGACAATGGTGGAAGAAATGAGGTGAAAAGTGATTAAGTCCCGTGTTTAAAGAACCTCACTGCCTACAGGGAATTCGCACCTGCGGCTCAAGTGCAAGAAGAGTCTCGCACCTGCGGAAGTGGACAAGAGGGCTTGGGCTCGCACCTGCGGAGAGGAGCTCGCAGCTGCGGCTCCGCTCCTGCGGAATATTGTCCGCACCTTCGAGAATAGGGCAGCCCCCTGAGGCCACACCTGCGAGGCCTGGGACCGCACGAGAGATCCCACACTTGCGACTGGGCAACCGCACCTGTGGTCACACCAGAACAGGTGCACCAGCAATTGCTTCAGCTGGTTTTTAGCCTCGTATGGTGCCCGAGAGGCACCTGGGCCCACCCGAGCCCTGGTCCAAATATACCAACGATTCCCAAATCATAATGAGAACTCGTTCGATCCTTCGGAACACCCAAAACAACGCTAAAACTAAAAATCACTCCTCAAAACCCCTAAAGATCAAACTTAAGAACTTCAAGTTCTTGAATTCGATATCGATGCGCCGAACCGACCTATACTACTCGGAATGACACCAAATTTTGCAAGCAAGTCATAAATGAGATAACGAAACTATTCCCGATCCCGAAATTCCATTCGGACCTCGATAACATGAAAACACGTTCCAAACCAAATTTCAAACTTAAGGAAACTCTTATTTCGATATTGGGCGCCGAAATGCTCCCGGGTCATCCAAAACCCATTCCGAACATACGCCCAAGTCCGAAATCATCATACGAAGCTTCCAGAACCGTCGAAACTTAATTCCGAGGTCGTTTACTCAAAATGTTGACCGAAGTCAAACTTGGCCAAAAAGGCCAACCTTAAGGAACTTAGTATTCCTATACTACTCTAAACACTTCCGAATTCCGGACCACCCGCCCCCGCAAGTCATAAATTATAATGAGCCACTACGGGAAGCCTCATTTAGAGGAACGGGGTCCTAATACTCAAACCGAACGGTCGGGTCGTTACAAATTCATCTACCCTAGTGCAAATTATCTTAGTAATAGTCTAAGGCAAACACGAGAACCAACCTCTAAATACACAAAAATCAATGCATTAATAAACTTAAATTCGACCCAAAACAGATTCAGGTATTGCATATACAACATTCATTTAGATTTATCAACACATCAACCAATCTCATTTCAGGTTTTCATACAAAGACCAAAGGGACAGGAGATTCAACCATAGAAAAAGGGTTTCAACATCAAAGAAAAGGAACAAAAATCAGATTCAAACATTTCAACAAAGTTAACTGTTACATACCTTTTGAAGAGAAAAATGACAGAAATTTTACCAAATAAAGGTCAAGTATAAACAACAACCAATACAAGAAATAAGATCCAGCAGGAGTGAAAAAAAAAATCCAAAGAAAACCCAGCAAGAACTGACCCATAAATTTGAATAGGAAGATTAAAGAGCTCCCAAAATCAAACTCTCAAAAGAAAGAAAGACAGAAGCTGAGAATCAGAGAATATATTTATAACTCTGTTCGAAAAAGAGTCAGATTTTTCTTTTGTTTTTCTGTTAATACCTTTTTTTTGGAAGTTTTCATTTATGAATGCCAATATTCTGATTGTTTTTGCGTTTTCAAATATTTTCAGTATCTAAGAGTGTAAAGACAGCAATGGAGTGTGTAAAAGAAGATTAAAAGAAGAGTGTCTTCATGTGTGTGTCTGTATTTCAGTCTAAAAAAAAGAGCCCCTCTAATAGTGAAGAGTGGGTCTATTTATAAGGACTTGGGGATGGGATATGTTTGGCATATTCCCTATCCTAAATGAGCTAAAATAGTACATAGGGAAGCTATCACCCGTATCCTTTGGGACAGCTGCCCCTATTCCAGAAGCTTCCAGCCTTTGTAAATGACCCTAATACCCTTTAAAAGTCTGATTTTACAAGTCTAGAATGTTCTTGAGTTATTATTAACTCCAGTTAACTAATCCTAATTAGGCCCTTTAGTTAATTAAGACTAATAGGTATTCTTAACTAGGGTTAAGTTAGTTAGTTAAAGGTTAGTTGATTAGATTCCTAGAGTTGGTTTCCAACCATAATCCCTAGTTACCTAGGTTTAGGTTAATTTCATTATTAGGTATTAATTCTAGTTTTAATAACTTGTTAATTAGTTTAAGTCAATCAGTTTAGTCCATTGAACTTAGGTTAACTGATTTTAGGTTTAATTCAATCTAAATGTGACTAGTTCTTTCATTAACTTAACCAAATTGGTCTCTTAATTAATTAATCTACTTAATTAATTGACCTAAATATAGATCAACAACTCAGATTTGAACAAAACAAAATTTCAGAAGATCAGTCATAGAATTCTAACAAACTAGCAATTCATGATCAATTACAACTAGGTGACTACTATTTAGGATAATCCTAATTAATTCATGCCGAAATTATTAAACAGTTTTTTAGCATAAATTACTCAAGCATTCCTGAAAACCTAAGTGATTAACAAGTTGAACTCGAAATATGATCATTCAAAAACTCTTGAAACCAATTAACATGCATGAATCAACAAAAAAATAATTGGAAAGAAAAGGAAGAAATCAGTACCATCTAGAGGAAAAAATAGTAAATTCTAACTAATCATGCTTATTAATGAAATAACACGATATAATGACTTATTTGAATCAAACAAAAACAGTCTAGAACAATCTAAAAAAAACTCTCGACCAAATAGTGATAATCATGTGCTCATTTTAATTAATTAAAAGGAATAAATGACAAAAGAGTGTGGAAATACCCGTTTGAGGGATTTTGGCCGGAAAATTTGAGGTTGCCGGACCTTGGCCGGATTCCTGCGGGGTTTGGAAATGGTCCAAACCCACATGAATCAATAGCTCTCATCAAGAGCTATTGACTCATGTAGGTTTGAGTCATTAATTGTCTTCAAATCGGCCAGAGATGGGGTTTTAGGGTTTCAGATTCTTAGATCTGAAATCGGAGATTTTTGGGTGGGATTTTAGGGAAACCAACAGTGGGGTGTGGTTGAGGGTGAAGAGAGGATTGTCTGGGTAAAATTTGGTCTTGATTGGTGGTGCTCCGCCATCGGAGGCGATTTCCGGCCGACGGAGTACGGCGGAGGGGTGGTGGGGGACGGTGGTTCCAGGCGGAGTCCGGTGGAGTGAGAAAGAGAAGAGAGAGAGACGGAGAGGAAGGGGAGTGTTAGACTTAGGCCAAATGGGGTGGGGTGGGCAATTAGGACAGTTATATAGTTACTAATTAATGAGTTCCCAGTCGTTGGATCTGGGAAGATCAACGGCTGGGATCGTTTTAACTAGCCAAACAGGGTCGTTTTGGAGGGGTTGGGGTCCGGACTGGGCAGATTTACTTTTGGCCTGGGTCGTTGAGTGTGGTATAGAGATGGGATTGGGCTGGGTATAGACTGCCTGGTCCTGGGCAATCCAGCCCAGGTCCATTTTTAATTCATTTAAAAAAATATAAATTCAATTAATTAATTAAATCAAAACTAAAATGTAATAATTGTTCTAAACTAGTTTTTTGTCCAATCATAAATTGATTAATTAAGAGTCATATTATTTTAATTTACTACTAATCATTCAAGGACAAATTCTGCAATTTGTCTAAAAAGAAATAATGAAATCAAGAAATTAAACATTAACCTACCTTATGTCAAATAATTATATTTATTTAGATATTAATTAATATTACACACCTAATTATGTCGCTTTAAATCATTTATCCATTTAAAGGACGCATTATGGCTACATAATGCAAAATTAATTCACAAATAGCACTTAAATTCAATAAAAATCATAAAACTCATTAATTTATTGAGTTTTTTGTAGGATTATATGGTAGGTAAAAATCACGTGCTCACAGCTGCCCATCTTTGCTCGAAAACACGAAGAGTTTTCGGGCAAAGACAAAGTGAGCATTCATGAACGACTTTACCCATTCACATACTCCATTGTGAAGCGTTTTGGAAAAGTTTGACCGAACCCTGCTTCAAAGGTTGCCTACTGTGATTTCACTACGGTTGCTGCTGTTACTGTTCCTGATCTCCTTATTACACCAAAGTAACAAAACGAAAGACTAACTAAACCTATCAACTGCTAGTTACAAGATTCCTATCTAAGACTTGGTCTTGAGTCTTGGCTTTTGCTGACTCTAACCTGGATTTTGATGCTTGTTAGCCGTAGGTACTGGTTTCGTCTTATCGTCCCTCGGATCAAGGCAGGATATACCGAACAGATGACTTCAATATTGTCCTAAATAGTCCATATCTTCCCCGTTTCTGCACTTTGGATTCAATCTTCTCTTTTCTCTTTTTGTTTTATTATTCTGGATCAAAACTTCTTCTTTTGGTCATCTCGAGTCCAAATGTCCTAAAACTGTAATCTGCACAAAATCAAAAAGCAGATGAACGTAATTTTCTGCCCCAGTTTTCACTAGGAAAATTTCGTGAGTTATTGTAACGAAATCTATGCTACTTTATTTTTGAAAGCAATGAAAATCCGGGAACAGTGCACCCGAAATTATTGTAGACTGGGGAGTGGATACCCTATGTCTAAAAGTAAGATCCAATAGGGGTTGGAGACCCTATGTTGCAAAATAAAATCAACTAGGGATTGTATACCCTATGTTGGAAAAAATCATCAACTAAGGAGTGTATACCTTATGTTGGCATCAACTAGGGAGTGTATACCCTTTGTCGGAAAAGTCATCAACTAAGGAGTGTATACCTTATGTTGGCATCAACTAGGGAGTGTATACCCTATGTCACAAAAATCATCAACTAAGGAGTGTATACCTTATGTTGGCATCAACTAGGGAGTGTATACCCTACGTTGGAAAAATCGCCAACTAGGGATTGTATACCCTATGTTGGAAAAGAAATCATCATCTAGGGATTGTATACCCTATGTCGGAAAGAAATCATCAACTAAGGAGTGTATACCTTATGTTGGAATCAACTAGGGAGTGTATACCCTACGTTGGAAAAATCATCAACTAGGCATTGTATTCTCTATGTCGGCATCAACTAGGGAGTGTATACCCTACGTTGGAAAAATCATCAACTAGGGATTGTATACCCTATGTCGGCATCAACTAGGGAGTGTATATCCTACGTTGGAAAAATCATCAACTATGGATTGTATACCTTATGTTGGAATCAACTAGGGAGTGTATACCCTACGTTGGAAAAATCGTCAACTAGGGAATGTATACCTTATGTTGGAATCAACTAGGGATTGTATACCCTATGTCGGAAAAGAAATCATCAACTAAGGATTGTATACCTTATGTTGGCATCAACTAGGGAGTTTATACCTTACGTTGGAAAAATCATCAACTAGGGATTGCATACCCTATGTCGGCATCAACTAGGGAGCGTATACTCTACGTTGGAAAAATCATCAACTAGGGATTGTATACCCATGTTGGAAAAGAAATCATCAACTAGGGACTGTATACCCTATGTCGGCATCAACTAGGGAGTGTATACCCTACGTTGGAAAAATCATCAACTAGGGATTGTATACCCTATGTTGGAAAAGAAATCATCAACTAGGGATTGTATACCCTATGTTGGAAAAGGTGCAACTAGAGTTTTGAAACCCTATACCACTTCAGGTTTGGGCTGTTTCAACATTGTTTTTTCTTTTTTTCTTTTCCTTTCATTTTATTTTGAGTAAATGCGGGAAAGGATTTTGGATAAAACTTCCTTTTTGGAGTTGTTGTTGCAGATCTGCTTTTAGCTCTTGCGCCCTTTCCTTTGGTTACACTTGCGTTTGCAAGGTTGCTTTGAGTTACACCTGTTTCCTTTAAACAAAGAACAATTTGTTAGTTTGAAACGGTGGTTGGTTTTGCGGCCTTGACTTTCAACAACTTGATCTTCGTTCGTGTGACGAAGATCTCGACTACTTGCTTGCTCACTGGGGATTGGGTTTCGTCTCTAATGCCGGGGATCCTGGCTTTCCAGATTTTAACATGGCGCTCGGTCACCTGGGACCCAACATTTGACTTTATTTTGCCTCTGTAGTTTTGGATTTCCCGAGTATCGGGGAAGTTTTGGCCCCTCAAATTCTACTGCAACAGCTAGTCGCATGGGACTTAACCTTTTCCAACTTTACTTTGCCTTCATCGGCCTTTCATTTCTAATTTTTCCTCCAACTTTAACTTTAAAGCATTTGGAGCACTTCGGCTTTTCGTAACTTTGCTGAGTGGGTTAGCCACATAGGACTCAACCTTTCACTTCAATTGCCTTTATAGGCATTTCAGTTTGATTTTCTCCTTTCAAGAGTTTTGTTTTTAAAGCATCGTCCATTACGGCCAGCCGGGATCGACTCGATGCCCTTGATGAGGCTCGGTGCCCTTTGCATGTTGGCTCGCGTCAAACGAGAACCCTGTAAATCAGTTTTGCCATTCTTTCTTTGCTTTGCCTTAGAAACAGAGTCAGACTGAAAGGGATTGAAAGATAATAACAAAGAAACGGAGACAATGAATTTTGACAAGAAATATCCCTTTCAGGGGAAAAGAGAAGAAGGGCTTATCTGGAGTGTGCGCGGCCTTCAATGAACATAACATGCGTCTTGGACTGGATGCCTGATCTATATAAACCATCTGACTCTCATAAATTCATCACAACTTTTAATTCGAGGTTGAGAAACCTTGCCCCAGACCATGTCGATATTAGTGACCAATAATCCTCTTTTCGATTAGTAGTGCCCTTTTCGGGTTTTCACCGACTAACCTCTCTCATTTCTCTTCTCGCCATCGTCCTTTAGTGCTCTTTGCGAGTTTTCATGAACAAGACTCTCTCATTTTTAGTTTCTCTACTCATCGTCGCCTTATGGTGCCCGTGTGGGTTTTCACCGATAAAACTCCATCATTTTAATTTCTCTCATTTCTTGTATCAGATTCAAATAGTTGTATCCTCCAATTCTGGCTTTTCTTTGCCGATCGATCAGAAGGGCTTGAACAGGATTTGGGGTAAAAGGGATCTGTACTGAATTACAACTTTTTAACTTTTTAGGCGAATCATTGCCGAATTTTAAACATTTCCCTAGCTTAAACTCTTGGGGGAATGTGGATTTGTATTTTGGTGTGACTCAACCCCAAGGAGAGGCTGCCTACGTATCCTTTCGGAATCAAGTCGAACGTAGTTCAGAGAAACATTTTGTTTTTGTTTTTGATTTTTGTTTTGATTTTAGTTTTGTTTTTCATCATCATTGTTTCTTTCTTTCTCTTTTTTTTTTCAAGTTCCAAAGAGGGTAATCAAGGAAGAGTAACCGGCTCAAAGGGTTTACAAAAACTGGTAGTGTTTGGGGTAGCGTGAATGAAAGCCTTCGTCATTTTGATCGTGAGTATCAACATCACGAAAAGGTCAAACATAATACCTTTTGACTGCATCTTCATTGACAGCCGTTTCGGGGTCATTTCCTTCGATGTCCCCCAAGTACAATGCTCCTTTTGGTAGCAATTTCCTTATGATGTATGGACCTTTCCAATTCGGGGCGAATTTTGCTTTCACTTATTCGTGGTGCGGGAGGATACGTCTTAGGACGAGTTGCCCCACTTCGAAGTTCCTGGTCCGTACCTTCTTGTTATAGGCGCGGGCCATTCTTTGTTGGTACATTTGCCCGTGGCAAACTGTGGCCATTCTTTTCTCATCAATCAGAGTTAACTGTTCCAATCGGGTTTTGACCCATTCATCGTCCTCAATTTCAGCTTCGACAATGATCCGAAGGGAGGGAATTTCGACTTCCGCAGGGATCCCGAATTTAGTGCCATAAACCAATAAATAAGGCGTAGCCCCAACTGATGTGCGCACGGTCGTGCGATATCCTAATAGTGCAAAAGGCAATTTCTTGTGCCACTGTCTAGAACTTTGGATCATTTTTCTGAGGATTTTCTTGATGTTCTTATTAGCTTCTTCGACGACACCATTGGCTTTGGGCCGATAAGGGGTGGAATTATGGTGTGTGATTTGAAACTGTTCACATACCGCCCTCATCAAGTGGCTGTTTAGATTTGCAGCGTTATCGGTAATGATAGTTTTTGGAATACCGAAACGACAGATAATGTTTGAATGCACGAAGTCCACCACTGCTTTCTTAGTGACGGCTTTGAAAGTGACTGCTTCGACCCATTTGTGAAATATTCGATGGCAACCAAAATAAATCTGTGCCCGTTTGAGGCTTTTGGCTTGATCGGCCCAATGACATCCATTCCCCAGGCAATGAATGGACAAGGTGCTGACATGGGATGTAATTCCGAGGGTGGTGCATGAATCAGGTCACCATGTATTTGACACTGATGGCACTTCCGTACAAAATTGAAACAATCCTTTTCCATGGTCATCCAGTAATATCCTGCTCGCAGAATTTTTTTGCGAGGACGTACCCGTTCATGTGGGGACCGCACACTCCTGAATGTAATTCGTTCATAATATTTTCAGCTTCTTTGGCATCCACGCACCTTAACAAATTCAGATCTGGAGTCCTTTTGTACAACACTTCTCCGATTAAGAAGAAGCTGCTGGCGAGCCTCCTGATGGTTCTCTTTTGATCCCCATTGGCCTGCTCCGGGTATTCTTTTGTTGTCAATAATCTTTTGATATCATGATACCATGGTTGGACATCGGGCTCTATTTCGACCGTGTTACAATAACCATGTCTTTCTTTGATTTGAATTTCCAACGGGTCAATGTGGACATTGCCCGGATATGGCAGCATTGCAGCTAGGGTGGCCAGTGCATCGGCTAACTCGTTGTGGCATCGAGGAATATATCTGAACTCGACGGCTTTGAATCGTTTGCTAAGATCTTCCACATGTTGTCTCTATGGAAGGAGCTTAACATCTCGAGTTTCCCATTCTCACTGAGCTTGCTTGATGATTAAATCAGAATCTCCCATGATCAATAACTGATGATTAAATCAGAATCTCCCATGATCAATAACTCTTCAATATCCATGTCAATGACCATGTTCATGCCCATTATACAAGCTTCATATTCGGCAGTATTGTTCGTACAGAAGAACCGGAGACGGGCCGTGGCTGGATAGTGTTGCCTCGTGGGCAAAATCAAGATTGACCCAATTCCAACACCTTTTGCATTGACCTATCCATCAAAGAACATTTTCCAGGTGTTAGTGTCTTCTGAGATTACTTCGACTGAATTGACTTCCTCATCTGGGAAATAAGTACTTAAAGGTTGGTATTCATCATCAACCGGGTTCTCAGCCAAGTGATCGGCCAAGACTTGAGCTTTCATGACTGTGCGGGTGACATAGACAATGTCAAACTCCGTGAGCAGGATTTTCCATTTTGCTAACCTTCCTGTGGGCATTGGATTTTGGAATATGCATTTTAGAGGATCCAACCTGGTTACGAGATATGTGGTATAAGCCAGCAAATAATGTCTGAGCTTTTGAGCGACCCAAGTTAGGGCGCAACAAGTTCTCTCTAGCAGAGTGTATTTGGCTTCATAGCCAGTGAATTTCTTTCTCAAATAATAGATGGCTTGCTCTTTCTTCCCGGACACATCATGTTGCCCGAGGACACAACCAAAAGAATTTTCTACGACTGTTAGGTACAGGAACAGAGATCTTCCTGGTTCAGGCGGGACCAGCACTGGCGGATTTGACAAATATTCCTTGATTTTGTCAAAGGCTTCCTGACATTCATCTGTCCATTTGATTTCCGCATCTTTCTTTAAAAGCTTGAATATCGGCTCATAGGTGGTTGTAAGTTGTGCAATAAACCGACTGATGTAGTTCAACCTTCCTAACAAGCTCAATACCTCTTTCTTAGTCTTTGGAGGTGGTAGATCTCGGATGGATTTTATCTTCATTGGATCTAACTCAATGCCGCTGCGACTGACTATAAACCCCAAGAGTTTCCAGGAAGGAACACCAAATGCACATTTAGCAGGGTTCAATTTCAAGTCATATTTGCGTAGCCGCTCAAAGAATTTTCTCAAGTCTCGAACATGGCCCTCTTGTGTTCTGGATTTGATAATCACATCATCAACATACACCTCAATTTCTTGGTGCATCATATCATGGAAAATAGCAGTCATGGCTCTCATATAAGTTGCTCTGACGTTTTTCAAACCGAACGGCATGACCCTGTAACAATAAGTTCCCCATGGTGTAGTGAAGGTCGTCTTTTCTGTATCTTCCTCATCCATTAGGACTTGATGATACCCGGCATAACAATCCACAAACGACTGTACCTGTTTGGCGCAATTGTCGACAAGGATATGGATGTTTGGTAGCGGGAAGTTGTCTTTGGGACTTGCTTTGTTCAAATCCTAGTAATCAACACATACTCGGAGCTTTCCGTCCTTTTTTAGTACTGGGACTACGTTGGCTAACCATTGTGGTGTATCTGACTACTCGGATTACACCGACTTTTAATTGTTTGGTAACTTCTTCTTTAATTTTGTCACTGATATCTGTTTTGAATTTTCTTTGCTTTTGTTGGACGGGTGGGCAATCGGGATGAGTTAGCATCTTGTGTACCACTAAATCAACACTTAGTCCGGGCATATCATCATAGGACCAAGCGAACACATCTTTGAATTCGAACAGAAGTTGAATCAATGCGTCCCTTGTTTTCTCATCCGTGTGAATGCTTATCATGGTTTCTCGGACCTCTTCTGGATTACCCAAATTAACTGGCTCAGTTTCGTTTAGGTTTGGCTTAGTCTTATTCTCAAATTGTTCCAATTCTCTATTTATTTCCCTAAAAGCCTCATCTTCATCATATTCTGGTTCTTGATTCATTATTTTGAGATTAGACAGCGTGTTAAGATCAGGGCATGAAGTCCGCAAGCATGTCATGTTATTTAAGGCCGTATTATTAGGACTGAAATAATAACAAAAATAACAAAATCAGAAAGTAGACGATGAATGATTTCATTTCATTGAATTTGAAGATAACAGGGGTTTCTACATAAGAATTTAAAGACAATAAAATTAAAAACACTCGAGTTACACCCTGAAATAACTCGAAGTGCAGAAAGGAGAGCAAAACATGAACTACCAAGATTCCCATCTAATTGGGAAGGGAGTAGCTTTCCAGTTCTACAGTTTGGCATTCGGCTCCATGTATTGCACCTCAACGGTGCTTGAGCCTTCTCCCGGCTGAACCATGTGAGTCTCATATAACATTTGTCTCATGTCCCCGCAAATTTCCTCAATTTCTTCGGCCGTAAAGGCCTCATCTTCTTCTTCTTCAATGTACTGTGGTTTGATGAAGGACTTAGTGATGTGTGGGACTGGCTGAGGTAGGTCCCACCCATTGTTCTTTCGTGCGTTGGCCCATTTCACATCGGCTTATATAGCCTGGAAATCTATGCCGAAGAATTTTTTGTTGACATGTAGAGAGATGGGTTCAGTAATGCCATGTAGGAATACCCCAAGCCCCTTCCCTGGTTTGAACCCATGTATGATCATGTCGGTAGCGACCATGATCGATGTATTAGATAAACAAGGCTGTGGGCACGGAGCACCTTCCTCGTGCTGATCAGCAGGCACAATCTCAAAGGCTTGGTACACAATATGTTCGCTTCCCTCTCTTGCCTCGAAGCAGGGGACGGAGGGGTCCCTGTATATTGATTGCTCGTCCTCTCCATGGACTACTATTTACTGATTCTCATGTTCAAATTTGACCATTTGGTGGAGAGTAGATGGCACTGCCCCAGCAACGTGAATCCAAGGTCTCCCTAGCAGGAAGTTATAAGAAGTGTCCATATCCAAGATTTGGAAGGTTACCGTGAAATCCATAGGGCCAATCGTCATGACTATGTCAATTTCCCCAATGGTGTCCCTTTTGATACCGTCAAAGGCGCGAACACAAACGTTATTTGGCCTGATTCTCTCAATGCTGATTCCCATTCCTTGTAGTGTTGACATGGGGAAAATATCTACCCCAGATCCTCCGTCGAGCATGACCCTCTTCACGTAGTATTCCTCACTTTTAACTGTCAAGTGCAAGGCTTTGTTGTGAGCAACTTCCTCGGGAGGTAGATCGTCCCGGCTGAAAGAAATTTTGTTCATTTCGAAGAAGCGCTCAGCCATTCTCTCTAACTGCTCGACTGAGGTCTCAACTGGTACATACGCTTCATTCAGCGTCTTCAGGAGTATTTTTTTATGCTCGTTTGAGCCAGTCAACAGAGACAAAAGCGAAACCTAATTAGGGGTTTTTCTGAGTTCTTCAATTGTAGCATATTCATGCATTTTCATTTTCTTTAAGAACTCCTTGGCTTCTTCAGCAGTGATAGGGTTTTTGAGAGGAAAGCGTTTATGCTTAGCTTTGTTCAACTCCTCTGGGTTATGATACTTCCCAGTGGGTTTTGCTTCGTTGAATTCCCCTCTGACCTTTTTTCCTTTATATGTCACCAATGTTTGATCGTAATTCCAGGGGAGAGTAGTTGTATTTCTGATTGGGATTTGTGGCCGGCGGCTGATAATCACAGGTTCATTCAGCTTTGGTGGGATGGCTGGACGTTTCTAAACATAGTCCCTTTTGGCACATACATCCTTTGCGGTTTTGATTTCAACTCTAATCTTCTGGGAGGGCTCAAAGCGAGTTGTCTGTTTTGCGGAGCTCTCGGGACATAAAGGACAACTTATTTAGTTGGTTCCATCTCTTTCTTTTCTTCCTTGGCCTTTTCTTTATCCTAGCCGGGGGGCTTTGTTTTCTTTTCTTCTTTGGCCTTTTCTTTATCTTGGCCGGGGGGCTTTGTTTTCTTTTCTTCCTTGCCCGGTTTTGCCACTGTTTTTGCTTTCTTTTCTGTATCCACAATGGCAATGATGGCTTTCAGTGCCGGGTAAAATTCTTTGTCTTCACAATTCATTCCAATGACGAGCCCGTTATTGTGGGCTGGCAATGGATTGTTTGTGACATTGGGGACCTCCTCGTCCCTCAGCACCACTTTTTTCTGTTCAATCAGATTTTTTACTACTCTCTTGAGAGTCCAGCAGTTTTCAGTGTCGTGCCCTTCCGCTCCCGAGTGATAGGCACAACTGGTTCCTTGTCTGTATGACGTCGATTCTAGATTTTGCCGAGTTGGAGGTACGGGCTGCAGAAGTCCCATCTGAATTAGCTTTGGCAACAATCTTGAGTATGACTCACCGATAGGAGTGAAAGTAGGTCTCCTTGGTGGTTCACGAGGGTAGGCATTGTATGGATAGTTGTTCTGAGAAGGGCGTGGATTATATGGAGCTGGGGGAGGATGGTTATTTTTGGGCGGTGGAGCTCTATTTTGGTTGTACTGCTGTGGACGGGGCTGCGGCTGAACGTTCATCACTGCATAAGGGAGGAGGGACATGGTATAAGCTGCTTCCTGATGAGGATAATAGTGTTGTGAAGCTCTGGAAAATGGGCCTGGATATTCCCGAGTTCGTCGAGAATTCCTCGGGCCTGAAGCCATCATGGCTCCCTCCTCTTTCTTCTTTCTGTTTGCCAGGCCTCTCGAGCTGCTTTGAATGGCTTGGGAGGTGGCTCTCAAAGCAGACTGACTTAAGATACGACCTGTCTTCAAGCCATTTTCTACTATCTCGCCAATTTTAATAGCCTCCGCGAACGTCTTGCCTATGAAGGACATCATGTTCTGGAAATAATCGGCCTCTTGGGCCTGCAGGAAGATACTAATCATTTCAGTTTCCTCCAAGGGAGGTTTTACTCGGTATGCCTGTTCCCCCCATTTAATTGCATACTCCCGGAAGCTCTCGGAAGCTTTCTTTTTGAGATTAGACAGAGAATTTCTGTCTGGGGCTGTATCCACATTGTACTGAAAATGCCTTACGAAATCTCGAACCAAATCATCCCATACATGCCAATGGGAGATATCCTGATCAATGTACCACTCTGAGGCGATACCTGTAAGGCTTTCCCCGAAATAAGCCATCAGTAGCTCTTCTTTGCCTCCTGCTCCTCTCAGTTGGTGGCAGTATCTCTTTAAGTGAGCAATCAGGTCTCCATGCCCGTCGTATTTTTCGAACTTTGGCGTTTTGAAACCTATAGGTAGATGCACGTGAGTAAACATGCATAAATCAGCATAAGACACGCTCTTTTGGCTGCTTAGGCCCTGAATATTTTTCAAACTTTGCTCGATACTCTTCATCTTTTGGGTCATCTCATCCTGTTCAATATTTTTCAAGATCTTTTCTGGCTCCACAGGAGATTCAAATTGTGGGTACTGCGGGTAAGAATTCGGAGTGACCCGAGCAGTGTATAGCTGTAATTAAGGAGCTTAGAAAGTGAAATTTGCTAGTTCAAAGCTTTGTCGCGCCAGTATTGGCTGTGTTACACCGCTAGTTGGCAGCGCAGTAAATACAACAGAGGGTAGTCCGGAAGATGGTGCCTGGGGGCGAACCTTAGAAGGCATTCCGGTATAATTTGAGGCCATGGTTGGGAACCCAAATGGTACAAATGAGTTTGGCACTGAAATTGGCACATTGGTAGTTCCTCCGTTCTAGGGATCATCTCAGGGAACCCTGGAATAGAATTAGGTGGCTCCCTGCCGTTGGACCAAGAATCCCACATTTCTAGCATGCGGCATCTCAGTCTTCTGTTTTCTTCGGAGACTGCCGATTCTACTTGAGGGACAACCGAAGAGAGGCTATCCTCTGGGTCGACAATAGACAAATGGCTTTCTGATGTCATTGCGATACTTCCTTTAGATCTGGTGAAATAAGGATGTGTTGCCAGAATACCACCGCAAACCAACCACCTTAGAAAAAGTAACCTTTTAAGAGTAGAAAACAAACTGGTTCGTGGGAGATATTAACACATGGGGAATCACACATTGGGATGCGATGCCCCTAAGCAGTTAAACATTTTTTTTCTTCTAAAATGTTTGCAACAACCGTGTGTTTCATCCCGGCTTTAATATTCTCTCTCTTTTCTTTCTTTCTATTTGTTCTTTTATTCTTTTATTTGAGGTCTATGATCGAATCCTATGTGGATTTCCTACGTATCATGACGCCGCATGAATCAGATCATTACGTAGTTCACGGAATAGATAAATGTAAACAAAGGGCAATTTTCATTTCACTATTAAAGATAGTTCTTTTCATTACAAGTGATTTTTGGAAACATTAATAAACACGAAAGAAAAGTACAAACTCTACACATAAAACAAAAAAACATAACATTTTTTGAAAGCAATAAAAGTACAGACTCGAAAAACTAAACATCAATAAAGGAGAGCCTCTAGTTGTCTTCTCGAGGCCTGTGGTGCATTGGTGGGTCTCTATGCCGGTCTGCGTGCAATATCCCCCCGAAGTCAATCCAAGTCGTCCATTACTTGGTGGACGAAAGTCATCATGGTGGCAAAGAACATGGAAGTGGTCATACCCTCGCACTCGTGGCATTTCTGCACCACGTAGTCGGCTATTTCTTGGATTATGTTCCGTATGATCCCCTTCTCTTGAAGTAAGCGCCCTATTTGATGTGCTCGGGCCTCTAATACCTGGGCATTTACGTTGTTCTTCTCTTGTAATTCTTGCACCGTTCCCTCCAACTGGCCAATCTTTTCATAACAATGCTCCCTTTCCGTTCAGAAATCTTTGGTCTGTTGGACCATTTCGTTCCCCATGGCAAATAGTTTTTCTTTCAGGATTGCAATTTCTTTGCCATATTTTTGCCTTAATTGCTGATCCTGTACTTCCGTTCCTTTGGCTAACTTCCTTTGGGCCTCTAACAGTTCTTTTTCAGCTTTGTTCAAATCGAAGGTATATTCATGAACCTTCAACCTCAGATTGTTAATGATTTTTTTGTCTCTTTCACTCCTTACGGGCGTCTCGACGACTATTTTCAGACTCCGGACTTGGGCACGAAGCGCCTCATTCTCTCGGGTCATTTGTCATTTTTCACCCTTGACTACCTGTGCCTGCAACTGATTATCAAACTCCATATTTCTTAATTTCTCTTTCAAAGCATGGATAGTGGCTTGATATTCTCTTTCCTTTTCTCCCCAAGCTAGCCTTTCTTGAATTTTATCATCAAAAGCTTGCACGTGAGGCCTTTTGGAGGGCCTTTCTGGCTCGGGTTCCGGTTCTTCAACGATGCAACTTCTTTTCTAAAACCATGTCGCATATCCCGGATCCACTTCCCCTCTAGCAAGATCGGGCACCTAAGTATCTTCTTTCAAGTATCGACACCCATTCCAACTTTGTTGAATTAAGGCCTCAGGTAAGGGGGCCTCAGGGTGTAGCTCAATGACTTGGGTGCTCAAATCCTCCTCTTCGGGTATCACTTGATAACGGCCCAATTGTCTCAGAACCCTTTGGGGTGCATATGGTTGGATACTTTTGAGACCCATCAACAGTAGATGATTCCTGGCAGCGGACATAAGTATAACTTCTCTGAGTGGGAGCCATCCCAAAGTCCATTCTATTTGGTTTGCTCGTAAAGACCTTAGATGATCAACCCAAGCCTCGACTCCTTCTAGAACAGGGTAATCCTTCACTCTCTCCTCATAACCCTCGATGAAGTTGGCTTTATCAGTGCCATAGCTCGTGAATTTTGGATGGCGACGAAGATGTTCAATCAGCCACATCTGGAGAATGATATTGCAACCTTCAAAAAATGTTTTTCCTGACTTGCATTCAGTTAAAGCCCGGAAAATGTCATACAATATGAGTGGAATCAGAGTATGATCTTTCTTTTCAGTCAAGACCTGGGCGATTTTGGACACCCGAACGTCAATAGTCCCTTCGGCATTAGGTATGACCATAACACCCAGAAATGCTACGATGAAGGCAAACCGGCGATGAATTCTCCAAGTATCCTTATCTTGTTTGTTAGTCAAGCCCTTTTCATGTATTTCAAATCCATCTGAGAAGCCGTATCTGGAATATAGGAAATAGAATGAACAACACCCATTGTATACTCAGTGTTTTCTGAGTTTTCGGCTAATTAAAAGGACCTCAAAGAACCGGCGCACCGACATAGGTCTTGGAAAGATGGTTTGTTGATTCCTTAAGTCCCGGCCAAAACCCGCATATCCGGCGACCTCTTCTAGAGTTGGAGTGAGCTCAAAATCTGAGAAGCGGAACACATTGTGGACCGGATCCCAAAAGGTTACCAAAGCTTTAATCAAGTCGTTTCGGGGTTTGACTTTCATAAGGTCAACAAGAGATCCCAATTGTTTGCCGACCCATTCTTTGCCGTCTTTATCTAGATCATGCCAGCACATCTGGAGTTGTAGTGGAGCCCCTCCTACAGTGTTCAACTGCGGAGTTTGGATAGTGTTTATTTTGCACCTGTGAGAAAATATGGTTAGGATTACCTCTGATTTTGACACAAAAGACCCATTGTTAATTTTTTAAAAGACAACTCTCCTACAGTGGATTATTTGTGCAATGTTGACCAAAGTGGTCGTGTTTGCAAAAATGGCCCCTTCTTACTTTGAGTAAAGTTTTGAGGCCAAACAAGGTACTTTTCGGAAAAGTGACCGACAAATTCGTTCTTTAACGAAAATAGCCCTTCGACAATGTAAAATATTCTAAGGCTTATTTTGGCAAGAACGGTGCAAGACTTTAACCGAAGCTTGGTCAGTTTTATTTTGACTGACAGACGTTTTTTGTTTGTTTTTGAAAAGTGGTCGGCACCGATGAGGCTTGCCTACGTCTCTCATATTCGATGAGAATCAGACCCACGTAGTTCGATCAGTTTTGACATAACTAAAGAAAAATGATTTTGACTTATTTGGAAATTCTTTTTTTCCTCATTTTCAATTATTTTGAAATCCTTCTTTTTTCGGAAAAGTTTGACAGAGTTCCGAGGTATTTTTTCAAATATCAGGTTTTTTCAAAACCGGTAAATTTCTATCCTCCCTCACTCTTGGTTTTTCTATTATTTTTCTTTCTTTCTTTAGCCGATCAACAAACAAACCGAGATAAATAATGCACATATAGCAAGTAGGATGCATCAGGATGGTGTTTTTGTTTCGGGTACACCTGTCCTAGACGGACCCAACCCCTATGTTGAGTCCCCTAAGTCAAAATGCACATGATGCAGATAATCGTTCCTACTAGGGATCCAGCATGAGGTTTTGTCATTCTAGGGTTAAACCTGGGGTTTTGTTCTAGACCTTGGCTACCCGAGCGGACAACTCGAGTCGGGGTGGGAGCGACGTACCGGTAGCACGAAAGGCTATCCAGCCTAGTGGCTAATCCATCCCCGTATTTCTTACTTGGTATGACCTCTAACAGAAAAGCGGGCCACTCGAACGTGTGCACCAATTTTAGAAGACTCAGAAGGGAGGCGTAAGAAGGCATTTTAAATACAGTTCAAATAAATATCAAAGCGGTAAATAAATAACATTTAGCACATTGAGCGCACAATAATACAGTAATATCACAATTTAACAAAGCCAAGTAAAATCACATAAAAAACTCGAATTCTTGAACCCTGAAATAGAGATTCTGGGTTCGATCCCCAGCAGAGTCGCCAGAGCTGTCACACCTCCTTTTTCACCGGGTAAGGGTAATAAGGGAGTTTTTCCACTTTAAGTGACATTATTCGATTTTGGGATTTATTATTAGTTTCAGAGTCGCCACCCGGATTTTTTACGGTGTTCCGGGATACCATTTATTTATTAAAAATCCCAAACCGAGGAATTTTGACTCTGTTTAAATTGTCTGCGAACCAAAAATCCGGGTAAGGAATTCTGTTAACCTGGGAGAAGGTGTTAGGCACTCCCGAGTTTCGTGGTTCTAGCACGGTCGCTTAATGATTAAACTTGGCCTAAATTATTTAATTACTGCTTTTGTACCTATGAGCATTTTTATCTTTATACCGCTTTTATTATTCACTTGAATTTAAAGAGTTATTTCGAGACGGGTCACTTATGCGTAAACCCGTTCAGATTGGGATATGTCAAAAATCATGTCACGCAGACGTGTACATAATTCTTGACACTGAATTCATTTAAAGATATAAATAAAGTTGTGCAAGCGCGTATTTTGTTTTGTTGTCAAAAAGAAACCGGACTCACGTCACGCGGGCGTGTACGCAATTCCGATAATTTTAAAGCAAATTTGTTCCTAAAAGTGTCTCTATAAGTGTTTATTTTAGCCTTTATTTGTGTTACGTAAACGTATACACAATTTGAGAAAAAGGTATATTTTAGTTATTTTCATTCAAAGTTACGTAAAATGTATACTCCGATGATTAATTTATTTTCTGAGTTTAAGGCATTCACTATCTAAAAGGCTTTCGAAATTCACTACATATAAATTAAAAATCCTAAGTCAAGTCATGATATTGGGCTATGGCCTAGTCTAGCCCGAATTGTATCACCTTAGGCCATCCTAATGATGTCTATTTTTGTAAGAAAACTGCTAGTAGGAAATTCAATTCTCAATCAAATCTGGACAGTATGCACTTTCTAGTTTGATAAATGGTAGAAAATGTGCTAATCAAGATGCACACCATTCATGCATACACCTATAAAAATACAAGCATACAAACACCTTATTCACTGATTTGGCTTCGAATTTGTAAGCTAGAATTACTTTGTTTTTTCTGGGAACTTTGTAATTTTAAAAGAAGAAAGTAGCACAAGTAGTTTTACTAGTTCAAACTTAGCAGTTCTCGTCGATTTTAGATAGCCTAAACACAGGTCTCTACAAATCAAGGTTCATACGTATTTAAAAATGTTCATACATCTATTTCGGAAAATTTACAGGATGCGAGATGAACTGAAAATAATCGACTAATTCCCACTTATATTGAGATCAACCGAATCTGAAATGACTGTTTCCAAAATCCAGTAAATGTTAATAAAGATCTCATACAGAATAATTCGAATACACGCTCCATTTTGATTAAACACCTACTATCATCGTACTACTTCTTAGAACAAAGAAATAAAAATAAAAATTCGAAATTCCAGGAGACCGCCCCTTTTCTAAAATCAGCATGAACATTATGTAAAAAAAAAGCTGAAAAACGAATATACAGTCCAGTTTCAGTTACAATGAATCTAAAAGATAAATATAAATGAATTACAGAATTACAACTTCTATAAGGATACATTTTCCTATAAGAAAGCAAACTGAAAATTGCGATTTCTAACTAGTTGTTCGACTTGAATTTCTTTATGGCTATACATTTGAGCCTCCTTTTGTAATATGTAGAACACCTCAAATAATTAGGTGTGTTATGCATCTACCAGGGCAAATCTGACCATGAAGGGAGGGGGGGAGGGGGTCAGATTTGACCCTGATAATGCTATGCTAAACAATACTAAAAACCGCAGAATCCTTTATGCACTTTCTTGGAATGAATCTGACCATAAAAGGGGTCAGATTCAACTCCAGAGATGTCATCTTTTATACCTTTGACATTCATCACATATTTATACCCTGACTTTGACTATTCTAGGCATTTTTAGAGAATGAATCTGACCATTTAGGGGGTTCAGATTCCTTACTCTAAGGCCCTTTTGATTACTCATTTTATACCCTTAAAGGGATAATTTCAGCAACATAAACTATTGTTTATGCACTACTATGGAGTGAATTTGACCATTAAAAGGTCAAATTCATCTACCCTAGTGCAAATTATCTTAGTAATAGACTAAGGAAAACACGAGAACCAACCTCTAACTACACAAAACTCAATGCATTAATAAACTTAAATTCTACCCAAAACAGATTCAGGTGTTGCATATACAAAATTCATTTAGATTTATCAACACATCAACCAATCTCATTTCAGGTTTTCATACCAAGACCAAAGGGACCGGAGATTCAACTATAGAAAAAGGGTTTCAACATCAAAGAAAAGGAACAAAAATCAGATTCAAACATTTCAACAAAGTTAACTGTTACATACCTTTTGAAGAGAAAAATGACAGAAACTTGACCTAATAAAAGTCAAGTATAAACAACAACCAATACAAGAAATAAGATCCAGCAGCAGTGAACAAAAAATCCAAAGAAAACCCAGCAAGAACTGACCCAGAAATTTGAATAGGAAGATTAAAGAGCTCCCAAAATCAGACTCTCAAAACAAAGAAAGCAGAAGCTGAGAATCAGAGAATATATTTATAACTCTGTTTGAAAAAAAGTCAGATTTCTCTTTTGTTTTTCTACTAATACCTTTTTTTTTTTTTGGAAATTTTCGTTTATGAATGCCAATATTCTGATTTTTTTTTTGTGTTTTCAAATATTTTATGTATCTAAGAGTGTAAAGAAGGCAATGGAGTGTGTAAAAGAATATGAAAAGAAGGGTGTTTTCATGTGTGTGTCTGTATTTCAGTCTAAAAAAAAGAGCCCCTCTAATAGTGAAGAGTGGGTCTATTTATACCCTAAATTTTCGTGGCATCCGGATCGGGATACCCCGACACGACGAAGACTGGCCCCTTTGTTTCGGGGTACCGCCGTTGTCACGGAGCATGGGAAGGACGCACGCCGATTACCCCGAAAACCTTCGCTTTCTTGGAGGCATCTTGA
Organism: Nicotiana undulata; assembly: GCA_005239495.1. NCBI lineage: Eukaryota > Viridiplantae > Streptophyta > Magnoliopsida > Solanales > Solanaceae > Nicotiana > Nicotiana undulata. The sequence continues at coordinate 56,942 of ML288092.1, forward strand.
GGCTCACGCAGCACAACCGATGGGATATGCTTGGCATATTCCCTATCAAAAATAAGCTGAAATAGTACATAGGGTAACTGTCACCCATATCCTTTGGGACAGCTGCCCCTATTCCAGAAGCTTCCAGCCTTTTTCAATGACCCTAATACACCTTAAAAGTCTGATTTTACAAGTCTAAAATGTTCTTGGATTATTATTAACTCCGGTTAACTAATCCTAGTTAGGCCCTTTAGTTAATTAAGACTAATAGGTATTCTTAACTAGGGTTAAGTTAGTTAGTTAAATATTAGTTGATTAGGTTCCTAGAGTTGGTTTCCAACCATACTCACTAGTTACCTAGGTTTAGGTTAATTTCATTATTAGGTATTAATTCTAGTTTTAATAACTTGTTAATTAGTTTAAGTCAATCAGTTTAGTCATTTGAACTTAGGTTAAATATTTTAGGTTTAATTCAATCTAAATGTGACTAGTTCTTCCATTAACTTAACCAAATCGGTCTCTTAATTAATTAATATACTTAATCAATTGACCTAAATATAGATCAACAACTCATATTTGAACAAAACAAATTTCAGAAGATCAGTCATAGAATTCTAACAAGACTAGAGGGACTGAGAAATTAATTGAGTACAAAACTTATCTTCAAGCTTTACCTTATTTCATTATCAATTACGACTAGGTGACTACTATTTAGGATAATCCTAATTAATTCATGCCGAAATGATTAAATAGTTTTTAAGCATAGAATACTCAAGCATTCCTGAAAACCTAAGTGATTAACAAGTTGAACTCGAAATATGATCATTCAACAACTCTTGAAACTAACTAACATGCATGAATCAACAAACAAAAAACAGGAAAGACAAGGAAGAAATCAGTACCATCTAGAGGGAAAAACAGTAAATTCTAACTAATCATGCTTACTAATGAAACAACACGATATAATGAATTATTTGAATAAAACAAATACAGTCTAGAACAATCTAAAAAAAATCTCGACCAAACAGTGATAATCATGTGCTCATTTTAATTAATTAAAAGGAATAGATGACAAAAGAGTGGGGAAATTCCGGCGGGGTTTGGAAATGGTCCAAACCCATATGAATCAATAGCTCTCATCAAGAGCTATTGAATCATGTAGGTTTGAGTCATTAATTGTCTTCAAATCGGCCGGAGATGGGGTTTTAGGATTTCAGATTCTTAGATCTGAAATCGGAGATTTTTGGGTGGATTTTAGGGAAATCAACGGTGGGGTGTGGTTGAGGGTGAAGAAAGGATTGTCTGGGTAAATTTGGTCTTGATTGGTGGTGCTCCACCTCCGGAGGCAATTTCCGGCCGGCGGAGTACGACGGAGGAGTGGTGGGGGACGGTGGTTCCAGGCGGAGTCCGGTGGAGTGAGAAAAAGAAGAGAGAGAGAGAGAGACGGAGGGGAAGGGGGTGTTAGACTTAGGCCAAATGGGGTAAGGGGATAATTAGGACAGTTTATAGTTAATAATTAATTAGTTCCCAGCCGTTGGATCTGGGAAGATCAACGGCTGGGATCGTTTTAACTAGCCAAACGGGGTCGTTTTGGAGGGGTTGGGGTCCAGACCAGGCAGATTTACTTTGGGCCTGGGTCGTTGAGTGTGGTATAGATATGGGATTGGGCTGGGTATAGACTGCCTGGGCCTGGGCAATTCCAGCCCAGGTCCATTTTTAATTCATTTTTAAAAAGATATAAATTCAATTAATTAATTAAATCAAAACTAAAATGTAATAATTGGTTCTAAACTAGTTTTTTGTCCAATCATAAATTGATTAATTAAGAGTCATGTTATTTTAATTTACTCCTAATCATTCAATGACAAATTCCGCAATTTTGCTAAAAAAAATTAATTAAATCAAGAAATTATATTAACCAACCTTATGTCAAATAATTATATTTATTAAGATATTAATTAAGATTACGCACCTAATTATGCCACTTTAAATCATTTATACATTTAAAGGACGAATTATGGCTACATAATGCAAAATTAATTCACAAATAGCACTTAAATTCAATAAAAATCATAAAACTAATTAATTTATTGAGTTTTTTGTATGATTATATAGTAGGTAAAAATCATGTGCTCACAACCGTGTCTCTTCATCTTCTCAATTAGGTTGAGATTCCCGTAGCTAATTACCCCGTGGATGTGCTATTCCGTGCTTCTTTGCCCGTACCTCTTCATAGAGTCATGTCCAGTTGTCGTGTTTTCATTACTCCACATAGATTGGTGAGTCACCATATTTGTTACATGTGTGAAGCTCTTTTTTACCAATACAGATAGTCCCCCTACTTACCATTTATTGTTTGATTAATAATTGGTAAGTGGATATTCATTTATGGCGGGAATATTTTGCCGCCGCTTCACTTGTAACATTGCATCCATCTCTGAATTTAGGCATCGCTTGTCACTTCCATTTAATGCTTGTGCCACGTGACATTCCCAGATTGGTTCTGCAATTATTCAGCGCCTTTTAGGGCTTTTTGCGGCTGCATCAGTCACGAAGTGACAACCTCAATTATGACTTTCACATCACTGTTTTTTCCATTTTTTAACGGTTGTCTTCGAGTATAAATACCCCTCTTTCTTGCTTTACTTTCACGAAAAACTTCTAACCCTTCATTTTTCGTTTGCAAATTTTTTGCCTCTGTAAATATGTCTTCTTCAAGTCAATCCAAGAAAGTCATAAACGTAGATGATCTAACTCCTTCTTCTGCTCCAACTCGGAGTAGAAGAGGTGGTAGACTTTGGAATTTCGGTTCTACTCCTTCTAGGGGTTCTTCCTCTTCTCTGAGGGCTAGGGATTTTAGATCTTCGTCTAAAGGTAAAGAACACAATGAACCTTTGCATGAGCCGTGGGTCGATGAAATAGTACCTAGAAAATTTTCTTTTGCTAGGGATAGTCAGGTCCTTAAAGATCAGCTTTCTTCATTGTTGTCTCTTGACAGTTCTGAAAAGTACCCTACCCAGATTACTGAAGGTTTGATACCTCTTGTACGCATGGACTATTTCTGGAAGCCTGATTTTCCTGTTGTCGTGCCCAATGGTCATAAAATAATAACCTCTTAAAAGGATGGGTATTCTTTTGTTTATACTTATACCTTCACATTAGGATTCAAGCCTCCCATATACCCAGTTATCATCGAGTTTTGTCGATTCTTTAAAATTTGTTTGGGACAAGTCGGTCCTCTCGTGTGGCGAGTTGTTGCGTGTCTTAGATATTTGGCTAACTTAGCTTCGGTCCCCTTTACCTTTCATCATCTCATTCACCTTTATTCTCCAATGTTGTTCCGCCAGGGAGTTTTTACTCTCACGGCTAAGAGCAAGAGGGTGTTAGTGACTCCTGAGGACGGTAAAGATCGAGGGTGGTACCTTCGGTATGTTGATGTTCCTATTGCTGGTTTAGTTGGTGAAGAAAATCTTCCCTTCCCTGAGAAGTGGAATCTTGCACGTGAGTACAGTTTTGCTCACATTCCTTTCCTTTTTCTTTAGATACTTTATCTGTACCGTAATTGTTTCTTCTCTTTGCAACAATCATGGGAACCGTCGAGAATGTCTCCGGTTTCCGAGATTGGGTAGAAAAACTTTTGTTAATCGTTCCGTTAGAATAATGCTCATGGAAATACCTCTCCGGGAGATTTGGTTGGAGAGTTAAGACTCACGGTAAATGAAGTTTTTGTTTTTACTTCTTCCATCCTTCGAGCTTTATTTGACCCTTTTCATTTGACAGGATTTGCTTCTCGTGGAGCTTCTGCTGCATCCGTGTCTGCTCCAAAGTTGTCCTTGGCAAAGGCCCATGAGATCATTTCAGGCTCCTCTTCTTCAAAGAGAAAAGCAAGTGGGTCAAGGACCTTAGAAGAGGAGGGTTCTCTAGTCCATATGTCACGAAGAAGTAAGGTGGATGGTCTCTAACGACGAGTCTACATCTGCTATTGATCCTCCCGCGCCTGAAGCTGAACTTTCTGCCCCTGAGGATGCTACTCCCTCTCTCGTGCGTGAATCAGTGGATCTCCTGTTCCGTGAAGGTTTTGGTTCTATTGCTAATGAAGCTCCCCTGGCTATTTTCTCTCTTTCTGCTCTTAAAGAACTACTCCTGTTATTACTCTTGCTCCCATGGTTGTTCTTGCTCCTGTCGTTGCTCCCTCTCCCGTGGCTTTTTCTGCCCCTCAGACTTCCTTGCCCGTGGCTCCCTCATCTGTTCCTGCTTCCGTGCCTTCTGTTGCAGAAGTAGGGTCTTCCAGCAGGGGGGAGATGAGGCAGGTGATGATAAGTTCCAGCAGATGGTAGCCTCTTTAAAAAGTCTGGCCAGCCTGATGTATGGCTGAAACCGTTAATAGGTCCGACTGAGAGAGCTAAGCTGGACAGCCACAATTCCCTTACATGGGCAAATGAGATCATGCATACTTCTTTAAAGGTAAAATATACCATCTTTCGTTCATTATTGCAAACATTCTTTCCGTACCTAATTTATCTAATTTTGTAGATCAATCTTATAGGCACAGAGTTAATGAAGAGGGTTTCCCATACAGAGCATGAAGTAAGGGAATTGTGTGTTGAGGCAGATAATTGGAAAGAGTAATATGAAAGCTTACAACTCGACATGGAGGCAGTGGAAGAGGAGAAGTGTACCGTGGAGCAGCAAGTGAGGGTCATGACAACATAGTTGGCCATTGAGAAGGAATCTTCAGACCAGGCAGGCAAGGATAAGAACGTCCTAAAGTCCTCATTCGCAGAGCAGCTATCCTGTGCCTCTGAAGAGATCAGGAGCCTGAAGGCCTTATTGGACCAGAAGGAGGAGTATTTGGGTGAACTTGTTAAATCACTCACTCAAACCCGGGAGGATCTTCGCAACTCTTTGGAGAAAATTCAATCCCTGGAAAGGTCTTTCGCTCATTTAAAGGCCTCTCATGATGCTGCCGCGGCGGAGAGGGAGGGATGAATTAAGAGTTAAAGTTGAGCTGCGGGAGAAAGATTATGAAGCTCTTGAAGACAAGGCAGTCGTTGATGTCAATTGGGCTTATATGAACTCTCGTCTCGACACATTGACGGAAACGAGCCAAGAGGGTTTTAACTTAAAAGCCGAAATTGCAAAAACCAAGGAGACCATTGAGAAGTCTCAACAAGGTCAAAATCTCTCTTCATCTGAAGGTGAGGCTCCTTCTGCTCATGTCTCTTCATCCCAAGCTGCTCCTCCTGCCAGTGAAGACAACCCCTCATCTGAAGAAGTTTAAGATCTTGGTTCTCTTTTTTTTTTCTTTGTATCAGTTGGTAGTTACCCCAGTCCCATCGGGGGTAAGTTTGGATCCTTTAAGTCCCCAACTTACAACTTAGGGGCACCCAATGTAAAAAAACTTAATACGGCTAAGACTAAGTTAATACTTAGTTTATTTTGCCGTTGATATATTAATGCAAGTATGACTTTAATTTTTGTTGAGTTTTTGTTTCACTCTTTTAAGTCTTTTGCATGCTTGAGGTTTAAGTCTTACCTCTGAGTTTTGCATATGAAATGCTTAGATTATCCGTACCTTTTCGTAGTAGGTACGGTTTATGATAGAGGGCCCTTTTTTGATCGACACTTAATGAAGAAGACATCTCAACTTCATAATGGTGTAAATATGCAATAGAGAGATAGGAATTTTTCACATGTTTCTTTTTAACAATGTTTTTTGAAGAAAGTTTTTGTGTTGAACTTTCTTAACATTTCACATGTGTTTGCGTACCGTTTAAAACTCATGTTGCAATTGTTTTCTTTTAACAGGTTTGATAAAAACTTGTATTTCGTAACTGTTTTTCTTTTGTAACAGCTTTTTCGAGTTAATACAAGGGAATAACTATTTTTTGTTCATAACAGTTTTTTATAAGGGTATGGGTTTTAACCCGTAACTGTTTTCATTGACAACAGTTTTTAATAAATACGAGGGTGATGCTTTTTCATCCATAACTGTTTTTTTGTTTATAACAGTTTTTTGAATAGGTACAAGGATGATGATCTTTCATCCGTAACTATTTTTATTCATAACAGTTTTCTGTATAAGTACAAAGATTTCGTAACTGTTTTTATTTACAATAATTTTTTGAATAAGTACAAAGATGATGATCTTTATCCATAACTGTTTTTAGTTATAGCAGTTTTCTGAATAAGTGCAAAGACGTGCATTTTTCCCTCGTAACTAATATTTCTCCTTTTAACCTAAACATTCATTTACATTTACGAACAAATTTTTGAAGGTTATTTTGAATCAGGCTTTGTGTTTTGGGTCTTTGGCTCTTTTGATTTTGCTCGTATCACTTGACTTGTTGGGTAGATGCATCTTCAGGCTCGATCTTTGACTTTTTGATAGTCTTCTTTGCTTCGTCTTTGCCCTCCACACTGTATAGTCCCCCAAGTGTTTGAGCTTTGAAGAATTAAATCTTGAGCACTTGACTATTTCTTCCTTGTGGTCCTTTTCCTGAAAAGGAAAAACATACGGTACTCGGAGGTATATAGTTTTTAGATGATGACTACTTAACCCTTTAAAACGTCCATGAGAAAGTGTAACCCTAGACCGGGAATTCAGTTACTTCCTCGCATCTTTGCAGGTCTAATATCATCATCTGGTGATAGGTTAGCTTTTTGCCTATCATCTAAAACAGTTAGTAGAATTTTAACTATTCAAATATAAAATCGAATGTAATGATACCTGACCGTGGGTATTCCTTTCACTTAGAAGTAATACTTCTTTAAATGAATGACATTCCAACTGGTTGGTAAGATCCTGCCGTCCATAGCTTCCATCTCATAAGCACCTTTCCCAACAATGCCACGGACTTTATAGGGTCCTTCCCTATTTGGACTTAGCTTCCCTACACCAGCTTCCTTCGTTGATTGAAAGACTTTCTTAAGAACAAAGTCCCTAATTTTGAAATATCTGAGATGAGTTTTTCTGTTGTAATATCGTTCTATGATTTGTTTCTGAGCTGCCATTCGTATTAGTGCAACTTCTCTTCTTTGCTCGACCAAGTCCAAATTGGTTCTTAACTCGTCGTAGTTCGCTTCCTCCGTGGCTGTTGTAAACCTTGTCCTTGGTTTGCTGATCTCCACCAGTATCAAAGCCTCTGCACCGTAAACAAGTGCGAAAGGAGTTTCTCCCGTGGCTGTTTTTTGAGTTGTTATGTAAGCCCATAATACTGCCGGTAGATCATCAGGCCAATTTCCCTTGGCTTTTTCCAACCGTTTCTTCAGGTTGTTGACGATGACTTTGTTAGTTGATTCGGCTTGTCCATTAGTCATGGGGTGATATGGTGACGAAGTGATTCGTTTGATTTTCCAGCTTTCGAAGAATTCTGTTATTTGCGAGCCTATGAATTGCGGGCCATTATCACACACGATTTCCTTCGGTATTCCAAAGCGGCATATTATGTTTCGCCATATGAAGCTTTTCACTTCTTTCTCTCGCAGCTGTTTAAAAGCTTCTGCTTCTACCCATTTTGTGAAATAATCAGTTAACACAAGCAAGAACTGTACCTTTCCTTTAGCTGCGGGAAGGGGTCCCACTATGTCCATGCCCCATTTCATGAACGACCATGGCGATATCACTGGGTGCAGTTGCTCTACTGGTCAATGCATGTTGTTAGCAAATCGTTGGCATTTGTCGCATTTAGCTATGAAACCCTCGGCCTCTTCTTCCATTTTGGGCCAATAGTACCCTACTCTGATTAGGGTTTTGACTAAGGATCTTGCTCATGCATGATTTCCACAGTGCCCTTCCTGGATTCCCTTATCTCGAATTCAGTTTGATTGGGTCCAAGACATTTTGCTAAGGGACCTCCGAACATATTACGGTATAAAGAATTGCGAATGAGGCAGTACCGTGCAGCTTTTTGTGAAGTGCTTGAGCTATTTTTTTTATCTTTAGGTACGGTACCATTCTGCAAAAAATTTAAGATTTCGTTTCTCAGATCCTAGGTTAAATTGTTAAATGTTACCTCATTTTAGTCTTGGTCAATTGCTGAATGGAACAGGTGAACGACAATTGCATTGTCTTTATTTTTCACTTCTGTAACTGCTGCGAGGTTAGCTAATGCATCCGCTTCTGCATTTTCCTCTCTAGGTATTTGCATAACCTTCCATGATTTGAATTGCCTTACGAGATCTCGTGCCTTTTCCATGTATTGTTGCATTCGAGTATCCCTAGCAATATAAGTCCCCTACATCTGGTTCACTACCAGTTGAGAGTCACTTTTGATCACAATCTGCTCAATTGAGAGTTCTCGTGCCAGTTCAAGTCCTGCAATGACAGCTTCATACTCCGCTTCATTGTTAGTTGTAGGATAACATTTAATAGCTTGTCGTGTCTTTTTACCCGTGGATGATATTAAGACTATGCCTAAGCCGGCTCCTTTTACATTAGATGAGTCGTCAGTAAATAGGGTCCAAATACCCGGATTAGCCCCGTTAAAGAGTTGTAACTCTTTTTCTACTTCAGGAACAATGCTATTATTAAAATCAGCGATGATATCAGCTAGAATTTGAGACTTTATTGCAGTCCTCGGCTGATATATTATGTCATGCTCGCTTAATTCTATAGCCTATTTAGCTAGTCTTCCCGATAATTCTTGCTTATGCAACATATTTCTCAATGGGTATGAGGTTACAACAGTGATTGGATGACATTGAAAATATGGTCTTAACTTTCTGGCCGCCATAATTAGAGCTAAAGCAAGTTTTTCTAGATGTGGGTATCTAGTTTTAACATTCAACAAAGACTTACTTACATAGTTGTATTGGTAAAAAAGAGTCTCACACGTAAGCTGAGTCTTGACTACTCAGCCAGCTACGTGGATCAAGGAAAACATGACAGCTGGATATGATTCTATAAAGAGGAACGGAACAAAGAGGCACAGTTCAATAAACCTTTGAGTTCATCAGCTACGGGGAACTCAACCTAAGCAAGACGAGGAAGAGACACGGTCAAAGTGAATCCGGACAGAGCTATGGGTAGATTAGTGAATCCTCAATTAATGACCTATACGTTATGTAACTTTCACACAACAGTTAGGGTTACCCTTTGTAACGCCTCATTAATGTAATAATTAGTCATTAATGAGCAATCATTGCAAGAATCAAACGTTATATTAAGAAACCCATTATATAAAGGAAGGGAATGTAACTTGTAATGGGCACTTGGACTTCGAATACAACCTACTTTATTTTTCCGCATATCATACTATTGTCTTTTACTTATTCCTCTTTATTCAATATAATTTCTCTGATTATCAGTAACCCGCGTTCATCCTAAAAATAGCTTTGGTCAAAGGATCTAATTCCTTGGTTAAAAAATTGGTTCCGTTACCAGGAATCTGATAATCTTTGTTCACTGTTTTATTGATATCCTCTAAAACGATGTCGAACTCTAACGACAACAACCTACAGAGGAATCGAACCCCAGTTCCATCACCTCAAGGAACCCCTCGTTGTTCAAGAGAACCATCCCCAGAAAGATCTGACAACAACCGCAATAATAATGAGCAAACGCTAGAACAAGATCGAATAAAACAAATGATTGCACAGTACGTGGGACAAGCTTTGCAAGAATTTGCAAGGGGACTACCAGCATCACCACCTGCATCACTGACACCACCTCCAAACAATACAGTCACCGGGGAAAATCCTCAGTCTGGATTGGTAAACTCGGCAAGGGGTGACACCCTTAACGAATCTCTCGAAGCGAGACCATGTATGATTAATGTCTGAATTACAAAATTTACTGCTAACCATGCAGAAACAGATGAAGGACTAGAACGATCGAATCGAGAAAATTCCTGGAGTACTGCCTATTATCAAAGGCATTGATGTTGATAGGTATTCTCAACAACCTTGGAAGCCAAGTGCAACACCCGTGCCTATACCCAAGAAGTTTAAAATGCCTGACGTTCCCAAATATGATGGAACAACTGACCCACGTGACCATGTGACCACTTTCACTACTAGAGTAAAGGGCAATGACTTAACAAAACATGAGATTGAATCGGTCCTTGTCAAAAAAATTGGAGAAACACTCACCAAAGGAGCCCTAACCTGGTATTCTCTTCTCCCTGAAAATTCTATTGACTCTTTTGCAGAGCTTGCAGATTCATTTATAAAAGCGCACTCTAGTGCACAAAAAGTTGAGAAAAGAATTGAAGACATATTCAAAATAAAGCAAGGAGACACAGAACTACTCCGCGAATTTGTAGACAGGTTCCAACTGTCACGACCCCAAATCCTAACAGGCCGTGATGGCGCCTATCGTGGAACTAGGCAAACCAACCATCACATTACTACGCATTTGTTCTATTATAATGATTCACAATTCAATAATAAAAGGCAAACATAGCATAAATAAATTGTTTAAGTCCTAGCGTACCAATAATAGTCTAAACAAAACCTCCCAAGATTGGAGTCAACATGGTCACGAGCATCTACGAAATAAAACTAACTCTGCTAATTGTTTTAAATAAGTCTAGGAATGCAATGCTAAAACTAAATAAGGAAGGGAAATGGAGAAGCTGCAGATGCTGGACAGCTACCTCGAAATCCCGTAAGCTGCTGATAATGAACTCGGACGACTACTGCTCCGAATCAATACCTGGATCTGCACACAGAGGTGCAGGGAGTAATGATGAGTATGCCAACTGAGTAGTAATGAAAATAAATCACAGTCAAAGAAATAAGAAACACACAACACCAATACACAAATTCACAAAAAATAGTAAATCACCAAGTCACCATAAGTATTCATCAAATACATAAGTTCAAAAACCAATTTCCAGAAATCTTTTGAAACAAATATAATTTCAATATATCTCAGTAAAGCTCTCAGTAAAAATCAGTTTGAAAACGAAGTGAATCATAGTTCAAAACTCAGTAAAATCATCGTAAATCTGCTCCTCGGGCCAAAATCAATTCTCATAACAATCTCAGTATCAGCCCATCAGGCAACCTCACAGTCACTCAATATTAGCCCATCATGCAAACTCACAGTCACTCAATATTAGTCTATCAGGAAACCTCATAGTCACTCAGTATCAGCCCATCAGGCAACCTCACAGTCACTCAATATTAGCCGGTCAGGCAACCTCACAGTCACTCATTATCAGCCCATCAGGCAACCTCACACTCACTCAATATTAGCCCATCAGGAAACATCACTCATTAGGTGCATGTGCTCACTAGGGGTGTGTCCAGACTCCGAAGGGGCTCCTACAGCCCAAGCGCTATATCAAGCCACATCATGGAATAAATCACTCACAATATAGGCCCGCAACCTCACTCATATCATAACATCCTCACAATATAGGCCCGCAGCCTCACTCAGTAAAACACTCTCAACTTGCCCTTCAGGCCATAAATATACCGGGTTCTCGACCCAAAAACAATGTTTCAATTTCAAGAAATACTATAAAAAATACTCTGTGTCAAAACAATTATCAAGAAAAGACCGAGTGAAAATCATAACATATCAAGTGAGGAAAATAGTAAAAACAGCCCCCAAGGGGTAAACAGATCGGCACTAGGCCCCAAACATGGCTTACAGCCCAAATCATATCAAAATATGTATCAATATTAATAAGCATAGGCTTAAAAATCGGTTTCGCAACTCAATAGTTGCCTAAATAGGGAATATATTTCCAAAGTTCCAACCTTTGCATTCCAAAACCCGTGAAAGGGTGCAGAGTCCGGGGTTTCATACCCTCAGGACAGAATTTAAAGACATTACTTACCTCAAACTAGCCCGGAAACTATTCCGCAATACGCTTGCCTCTCGAATCAACTCCCGAGTGCTCCAAATCTACCAAGTTCAGATTTTTATCATCAAATTATGCTTAAGGAATGAATTTCAATTGAAAAATACCAATTTTAGCTAAAAACCCGAAATTTTCCAAAACCCGACCCTCGGACCCACGTCTCGGAACTCAAAATTTTTTATACCAAAATGTTCTTCGTCATCCCACGAGTTCGAAAATATAAAGAACGCGGAAATCGGAGTTCGTTTTACCTCTCAAATCGACCCCTAAAGGTCTCATAATCTCAAGCCCTAACCCCTCATTTTTCTACTAATTTTCATGAATTAAACACTGTGATTATATTCCTTAATCACCTATAATCAAGTTATTAAATCCAAAATACTTACCTCTATGATGAACACTTATTTTCCCTCTTCAAAATCGCCTCAAAAGCTTCTTCCCGTTCAAAAATGGTGTAAAAATATGTTATGGTCGCAGAGGGTTTTTAATATAACTGCCCAGATTTTTCAATAAAATACCCTGTGCATTCGCACGCTCCCAGGGGAGTTCGCACAGGGTCTTCTCCACTCCCTCATGCAATCGCAGCACTGTGCACGGGATCGCACAGTGCTTTTGACCCCCTTTCCCTCACGCGCCCAGGCCTCAGTGCGGTCGCACCAACACACACGCGATCGCACTGCCTTAAATCCCCATGCTCCGCGATCGCACCTCCTCACCTGATCGCACAGGGCAATTTCCTGGGCTTCACCAACTGGCCTATGCGATCGTATATGATACCCCGCGATCGCACAAAGTCATATACACCCTGCAACACACCAGCAAAAACAACATTCTCTTTAAGTCCAAATGAGTCCGTTAACCACCCGAAATCAATCTCGAGCCCCTCGGGACCCTAACAAAATATACCAACACATCACATATGATCATTCAAACTTAGTTTCACCCTTGTAACACCAAAACTAACATCAAAACACCAAAATCATATCGGATTCAAGCCTAAGGACTTTGAAATTTCTAAAATCCACCAACGATGCCGAAACTATCCAAAACAAATCCGATTGACCTGAAATTTTGCAGACATATCCAAAATGGCATTACGAAGCTGTTCCAACTGTTGGAATTCCATTCCGACCCCGATAGCCTATTTTCCACTGCCGACCGGAGATCGCCAAAAACTAACTTTCGCCAATTCAAGCCTAATTCTACACAGGACATCACAAAAATATTCTGAACATACTCCTAAGTCCCATATCACCTAACGAAGCTATCCGAGCCATAAAATACGCATTCCGAGGTCGTTTACCAATTAGTAAACTCTCAGTTGACTTTTCCAAATTTAAGGCTATTTTTAGAGACTGAATGACTAAACTCTCACTACAATCATTCTGATTTCAAGCCTACCAACTCTAACACATCAATAACAGTATAACCAACCTATAACAAGTCAATAACAGTAATTATAATGCAGGTTCTACGTAACGACCGACCGGGTCGTTACATTCTCCCCCACTTAAACACACGTTCGTCCTCGAACGTGCCTAGAGTTTTTCCAAACACCACCAAAATTGTTGTGTAACCTACTATGCACATATTCGGAGGTGATTCCATGTCACTTTACCCCATATAGGTCTAATAGCGCAACACCGTTGAAATTTCGAAGTCCGATCCTGACCCATAAACCTTAGAACTAAATTTCCACTTCTGAAATGATTTACAAGTTCTAATCCCACAACTATAAGCTGAAATAGTCTGAACACGCTGTATCAAGCCATATCCGCAACACAAGATGAAATCACATAATATACCGCATGACTCAACACTCATAGCGATGACTCCTAATCCTAATCGCTGCTCATAACAACCTAACACCGGTAAATAACCTCTTATCAAACAAAGCCTTGCTCTAACACCTTCATATGGTGCTGATGATGAAAGAAACACGTAGAAACCAGTAACCATTCGCCCGCTCAACATCAATACCATCCAGAGACATAACTTGTGCAACTCGTGCACTCAATAACAACATCCTAAGAGCTCAATTCATAAAATAGAGAAGACTCACACAAGAGGACTATCCTGTCATTACTTTTGCCATTACCACATCATGCTAAAAGCCTGATACACATCGTTAAACCATATCACACAATTCCTACACCAAGGATCATCCCTCTACTTAACTCTGCTACAAAGCGTGATCCCATCCAACCGCTGGACCACATGAAATACTCCAAGCCACCCTGCTCAAAATCCATAACCATGCGAAATTCGACATCAATTACTCAAAGTGCATTGCCATAACCACGGGGAAATCGGACGATACCATGCCACCCGAACCAGAAAGAACATAACCAATACGTCTCAATCCTGCAACACTCATACTGGCCTACCAATAACTCTAAGTCAACTCTGGTCACCCACAACAGGTATATAACTCTATGAACGTTCATAACGATTAAATCATGACATATAGTAACACCTGACTAGCTTTGCTCGCATCCTCGTAGTTCACAACTACAATGTTCATGATAACTCCCAGTCTCAAAAATCCATGAGGCGCACCAATTACTATATCCGATCATAATTCCACCACTCGAATATATAACATGTCTCTAATACTCAATCATTCCATGGGGATACTCCTAAATTCTTCTGTGGCACCAACAAACTTGAATATCGGCAGTCAATCCAACAAGAGAGCGTCGTAACACCAATGATGCACCCTTACTCAAACACATTACCTTAAACACATTGTCCTTTATGAATGTATACTCTCATCCAGCCACCCAATAGTGGTATCCTTTACCTAATCATCTGAAACTGCCAGTTCTGACCTTCCTTCCAGAACTGAACCGTGACCTCACATATGCCACTCTCCACTATACACAAAATACCGCATACGCCATGCAATCCTATGATAAATATGAGAACTTCATGCTCCCTTCCTAGACACAAACAACTACGTACCCAACTAGCCAAGAACTTTCCGTTGATCCCATTTGGAAGCAAAATCAATATACATCATATGGGCATCACGCCAGTGAAAATTATGCATTTCTAACCGTGGTAGAATCCATCAAGAACTCCCGAATGACATTTGTACAACAGCAACCCATCAGGACTGAATCCTTCTAACTCAACCAAGCTACGCATGCCACCAGATTTCAAGAGAATTTCTAAGAAACACCTGTAACAACTCATTACCTTATAAACACCCAAAGAACTAACCATATCCCTTATCATGCCGATCCAACGTACTACCAAGTTGTCTTATTTATCCAAGTTCCTTATGACTTACCTTCGAATTGATACTTCTTCTTACCATAATACCGCAATTCTCAATCCCGACTCACCGCACGAAACCCGAGCATAAAAATATACCGTCTAAGGCTCATAAGCCACTGAATACTCCCTCAATTATCCCCAAATGCACCACATTAGAAATACTTACCCTAAAGAGACTTCCTGCGAATTTAAATTCATTACCTTCACTTTCCTGATACTGATGGATAGAATCCATGATAAAGAAAATACACCACAAGCCTTGACACCTTCCCCGTAAATCTCAGTTCTAGCCCTTCTCACACCTTGAAGATCCTCGATCGCTACATATAACCTTGAATCCGTCTAAACCATTCTCGAATGTCATTTACTCTACGCAATTTCAATTACACTAACCAAGTAAACAGAACGTCCTGACCCCGCTTGCAATCCACATACCAGGAAAGTAATCCACCCCTTTGAAGCAACCAGCACACTCATACATTGCACGCTCTACCCTTACCGGTACAACTCCATCATTTAATGAATTCCACTATCCGTAAAGTACATTACAGCTTGGATCGAAGAAATTTCCAACACTCGAGCCATTCCTAAACTCCACCACTGTAGGTCATAACTCATTCACCAATATACCTCGCACCAAAACCAGTACAACACATAATCGTGCAATCAACTTATCATTAACGGACTCCCCCACTTGGCTCAAAGCCAAGGATCAAGACAAACAATAACTTATGATGCCCACACATTATCACTGCCACCATACTATGGTGAGGTTCAACTAAATCCTTCATAAGCTTATATGACCCAAACCATCTAACCCTCAAATCGTATGCAAATATTGTATTCGCCATAATAATGGTCATGCTAACTCCAACAAGTGAGCTAAACTCAAATTACAACATATATCATCTACTGGTAGAAAAGAACTTGCCACAGATAAACATAAAGGTCACACACCTCAAGACAACCCGTAGGAAATACTCCTGCCTGCTTAACCTCAAAATGATATCTCCCTATACACTTCTGAAAATCATAGCTATCACGCAATCAATATACCTTCCTACATTAGAACACAACCACTGCATGCCCTCAAGACATCCCATCTAGCGGTATAAGAACCTGAAGCTGATGGCAATACTAACACTAGGGCTATGGTCAAGGAATCTTGAGCTTCTAGAAGCTCTACTCACACTCGTCTGACCACATGGATACCTTCACTGGACACCACGTGTCCCAAGAATGCTACTGAATTGAGCCAAAAATTCACACTTGGAGAACTTCGCATAAAGCTTCTCCTACCTATATCCTTGTGATACCATCATCAAATGCCGAGTATGCTATCCCTGTCTACGTGAGTACGACAGGATGCCATCAATAAATACAATAACAAAGGAGTGCAATCACTGCCTGAATACACCGCTAATCAATTACATGAATGCTACTGGAGCATTGGTCAGCTCAAAAGACATCACAGGAACTCAGAACATACAGGAAAACCCACTTCACTCCACAACTAGACTACACGAGAGGTCCTTCAATACTCATAACTCGAAGCCATATTCTAACTCAATACATAAGTCAAATAATCAATGATTCTTGCCACATCTCCCGCTAATTCATTTTGGTCACAATCAAACAACCTGAATACATCTAACTATCCGATCACACTCACCATATAGTCATCTAGTCACAGAGTTTCATCAATAAGGACACAAATGGACATATAAGTCCCCCAACACATGTGGTCACCCAAATGAAATCTCAACACTCAAGCCACAGACAAAATCCGGCCTCAAGTCCTACCGACTGGCCCATTATTAACATGTTAAAAATCACATCTCACCCATGGAAGTCACAAGTCGCCGAAGCACAACTGAT
This sequence comes from Nicotiana undulata, assembly GCA_005239495.1. Taxonomy (NCBI): domain Eukaryota; kingdom Viridiplantae; phylum Streptophyta; class Magnoliopsida; order Solanales; family Solanaceae; genus Nicotiana; species Nicotiana undulata. The sequence goes on from ML288092.1 coordinate 73,897, forward strand.
ACCAAGTGCTCGCGTGCGCATTCGAATACATGAAAGGAATTCAAAGAGTTACGCTTTTGGCTGACTAAATGGATTCGCACGATAAGAATTCAAGAATGTGGAATATTTCCTAAGGGTTCTGCAGCCTCTCGAAGATAAGTACAGACGTCTCCGTACCGATCCGCAAGACTCTACTAAACCTTCTCATGACCGTTGAGTCCCATGCAACCTAGAGCTCTGATACCAACTTGTCAGGATCCCAAATCCTAACAGGCCGTGATGGTGCCTATTGTGGAACTAGGAAAGCCAACCATCACACTACTACGCATTTTTCTATTATAATGATTCACAATTTAATAACAAAAGGCAAACAAAGCATAAATAAATTCTTTAAGTCCTAGTGTCCCAATAATAGTCTAAACAAAACCTCCCAAGACTGGAGTCAACATGGTCACGAGCATCTACGAAATAAAACTAACTCTGCTAATTGTTTTAAATAAGTCTAGGAATGAAATGCTAAAACTAAATAAGAAAGGGAAATGGAGAAGCTGCGGACGCTGGACAACTACCTCGAGATCCCGTAAGCTGCTGATAACGAACTCGAACGACTACTGCTTCGAATCAATACCTGGATCTGCACACAGAGGTGCAGGGAGTAATGATGAGTACACCAACTCAGTAGTACTGAAAATAAATCACAGTATGAGAAATAAGAAACACACAGCACCGATACACCAATTCACAAAAAATAGTAAATCACCAAGTCACCATAAGTATTCATCAAATACATAAGTTCAAAACCCAATTTCCAGAAATCCTTTGAAACAAGTATAATTTCAGTATATCTCAGTAAAACTCTCAGTAAAAATCAGTTTGAAAATAACTCAGTAAAATCATCGTAAATCTGCCCCTCGGGCCAAAATCATTTCTCATAACAATCTCAATATCAGCCCATTAGGCAACCTCACAGTCACTCAAAATTAGCCCATCAGGCAACCTCACAGTCACTCAATATTAGCCCATCAGAAAACCTCACAGTCACTCAGTATCAGCCCATCAGGCAACCTCACAGTCACTCAATACTATCCCATCAGGCAACATCACTCATTAGGTGCCTGCGCTCACTGGGGGTGTGTACAGACTCTGAAGGGGTTCCTACAGCCCAAACGCTATATCAAGCCACAGCATGGCATAAATCACTCACAATATAGGACCGCAGCCTCACTCATATCATAACATCCTCACAATATAGGCCCGCAGCCTCACTCAGTCAGACACTCTAGACTTGCCCTTCAGGCCATAAATATACCGGGTTTTCGACCCAAAAACAGTGTTTCAATTTCAAGAAATAGTATCAAAAATACTCTGAGTGTCAAAACAATTATCAAGAAAAGACTGAGTGAAAATCATAACATATCAAGTGAGGAAAATAGTAAAAACAGCCCCCAAGGGGTAAACAGATCGGCACTAGGCCCCAAACATGGCTTACAACCCAAATCATATCAAAATATATATGAATATTATTAAGCATAGGCTTAAAAATCGGTTTCGCAACTCAATAGTTGCCTAAATAGGGAATATATTTCCAAAGTTCCAACCTTTGCATTCCAAAACCCGTGAAGGGTGCAGAGTCCGGGGTTTCATACCCTCAAGACAGGATTTAAAGACATTACTTACCTCAAACTAGCCCGGAAACTATTCCGCAATACGCTTGCCTCTCGAATCAACTCTCGAGTGCTCCAAATCTACCAAGTTCAGATTTTTATCATCAAATTATGCTTAAGGAATGAATTCCAATTGAAAATACCAATTTTAGCTCAAAACCCGAAATTTGCTAAAACCTGACCCCCGGGCCCGCGTCTCGGAACTCAGAAATTTTTTATACCAAAATGTTATTCGTCATCCCACGAGTCCGTACATATAAAGAACGCAAAAATCAGAGTTCGTTTTACCCCTCAAATCAACCCCTAAAGGTCTCATAATCTCAAGCCCTTCAAATCAACCCCTAAAGGTCTCATAATCTCAAGCCCTAACCCCACCTTTTTCTACTGATTTTCATGAATTAAACATTGTGATTATGTTCCTTAATCACCTATAATCAAGTTATTAAGTCCAAAATACTTACCTCTATGATGAACACTGATTTTCCCTCTTCAAAATCACCTCAAAAGCTTCTTCGCGTTAAAAAATGGTGTAAAAATATGTTAGAGTCGCGGAGGGTTTTTAATATAACTGCCCAAATTTTTCAATAAAATACCCTGTGCGTTCGCACGCTCCCAAGAGCGTTCGCATAGGGTCTTCTCCACTCCCTCACGCGATCGCAGGACTGTGCACGGGATCGCACAGTGCTTTTGACCCCCTTTCCCTCACGCGCCCAGGCCTGAGTGCGGTCGCACCCACACACACGCGATCGCACCTCCTCATCAGACACGACAATTTCCTGGGCTTCACCAACTGGCCTATGCGATCGTATATGATACCCCACGATCGCACAGAGTCATTTACACCCTGCAACACACCAGCAAAAACAACATTCTCTTTAAGTCCAAATGAGACCGTTAACCACCCGAAATCAATCACGAGCCCCTCGGGACCCTAAAAAAATATAAAAACACCACATATGATCATTCAAACTTAGTTGCACCTTCGGAACACCAAAACTAACATCGAAACACCAAAATCACATCGGATTAAGGCCTAAGGACTTTGAAATTTCTAAATTCCACCAACGATGCCGAAACTATCCAAAACAACTCTGATTGACCTAAAATTTTGCAGACATATCCAAAATGGAATTACGAACCTGTTCCAACTGTCGGAATTCTATTCCGACCCCGATAGCCTATTTTCCACTGCAGACCGAAAATCGCCAAAAACTAACTTTTGCCAATTCAAACCTAATTCTACACCGAACATTACAAAAATATTCTGAACACACTCCTAAGTCCCAAATAACCTAACGAAGCTATCCGAGACATAAAATCCTCATTTTGAAGTCGTTTACCAATAAGTAAACTCTCAGTTGACTTTTCCAACTTTAAGGTTATTTTTAGAGACTGAATGACTAAACTCTCACTACAACCATTCTGATTTCAAGCCTACCAACTCTAACACATCAATAACAGTATAACCAAACTATAACAAGTCAATAACAGTAATTATAATGCAGGTTCTACGTAACGACCGACCGGGTCATTACACCAACGAGAAAGAATGCAATTACCCAGGGTGCCTGATAATTGGGCAGCCATGGCATTTGCAAGTAACCTAAATGATAAAAGCTCGGAAGCCACGAGACGACACAAAGAAAAGTATAAGAGAATTCCTAGCTATAACGTGGAATGATGGATATAACATGTATAGCACTAAACTCAGAATAGAAGAAGATATCATTGCTCGTTTGAGAAATAAAGATCATTCCATATCCAGACGTCCTAAATCAGACAAGACATCAGGTAAAAACATGTACGACCCTTACTTAGAACCCTCAGGACGTGAAATTCGTCCCAGGTTCGAAAACCCGAGGTCAGAATATAGACCACCAGGAAGAGACGTGGGCTCATCCTCATCTAGATCCAGAAAAGATCGAGATGAACGACCTAGAGGTAATGCCCGAATTGGAGATCATACCTTTAATGTAAGTACTCCTGAACTTGTCTCAATATTAAGAAATATGGGAGATAAAGTTAAATGGCCCAAAGCGATGCGACCAAATCCAAATAAAAGGAACCCGGATTTCTGGTGTGAATTCCATAACGATCATGGGCATAGGACTGTGGATTGCAGATTTTTACAAGGTGAAATAGAACATTTTCTCTGAAACAGGGCTATTTAACAGAATTATTTAGTGATAAAGGTAAACAGGCATATATGAAGAACAGGCAGGAGCCCCCAAAGCCTCCTTCTCCAAAGCGAACCGTCAATGTGATACACGAAGGTGAAGAAGTAAACGAAATAGTTTGCCAATTATCATCAAGGGGCACAATTACCCACGGAAAGCGGGCTCGAAAAGATCCAACCGAAGATGAAATAACTTTTGACGACGCAGATTTTGGTGGACTAATGCTTCCCTATAATGATGCCCTGGTAATATCCCTACTCATTCATGACACTAACGTTAAAAGAGTGTTGATTGATCTAGGTACTTCAGTTAATATCATCTTGTTAAGAGTCGTGGAAGAAATGCTCATGGGAAATCAGGTGATCCCAAAGGCACGAGCCATATTAGGGTTTGATAACTCTAAGGTGATAACCAAAGGAGAAATCGAACTTAGCGCTTACGCTGAGGGAGTAACTAAGAACACCAAATTCCAAGTCATTGATACTGACATGGCTCATAATGTGATTATGGGAAGGCCTTGGATCCATGACATGAAAGCAGTAGCATCCACCTTACATCAGGTAATCAAATTCCCCTCAAAATGGGGGATCAGACAAATTAGAGGTGATCAACAGACCTCCAGAAATATAAATTCCATGACACTTTATAACAAAAAAGGGACGGAAGAACCAGAAGATAGAGAAATCTTTCAAGCAGATGTCACCAGCCAAACAGGTACGGTAAAAACTACTAACCAAATAGGTACGAGAAGAGATACCACTAGAAGGTGGATCCAGTCACCACGGGAGATGCGTCGGACCATATAGATGTAGACTCTAGACCGGACGTCATTCATGAACCGGAAGAAGACGAACACATCAAAACAACTATGGAAGAGCTCGAAGTTGTTCCGTTGTTTGAACAAAAACCTAAACAAAAGGTGTATGTAGGCACGAGGCTGAGTCCCAATCGAAAAGGTACGTTAATTGATTATTTAAAAGCTAACACAGATTGCTTTGCATGGTCCCACTCAAATATGACAGGTATTCCACCCGAAGTGATGACTCCTAAACTAAATGAAGATCCATCATTCGTACCTGTTAAGCAGAAGAAAAGAAAGCAAGGACCATTCAAGAATCAAGTAATTGAAGAAGAGGTACGAAAACTCTTGAAAATTGGTTCGATACGAGAGGTAACATACCCTAACTAGTTAGCTAACACTGTGGTGGTACCTAAAAAGAATGGCAAATGGAAGGTATGTGTAGATTATACTGAGTTAAATAAAGCATTCCCCAAAGATTCATTCCCATTACCGCATATAGATCAAATGATTGATGCTACCGCATGTCATGAATTATTAAGCTTTCTAGATGCATATTCCGGTTATAATCAGATAAAAATGGATCCCTCAGACGAAGAAAAAACCTCCTTCATTACGAACAGGGGAACTTACTGCTATAAAGTCATGCCTTTTGGCTTAAAAAATGCTGGAGCAACCTATCAAAGGCTAGTGACTAAAATGTTCCAAGAACATCTGGGAAAAACGATGGAAGTTTACATTGATGATATGTTGGTAAAATCAACACGGGGGGAATACCACTTCCAGCACCTCTCTATTACTTTTGACATTTTACGGAGGTATAACATGAAGTTGAATCCAGAAAAATGCGCTTTTTGAGTACAATCAGGTAAATTTTTGGGTTTCCTTGTATCAAACATAGGAATAGAGGTAAATCCGCCTCAAATTAAAGCTATAGAATAAATACCTGATATACTAACAAACAAAAAAGAAGTTCAAAGACTGACATGAAGAATAGCAGCTTTGGGAAGATTTATTTCCAGGTCCTCCGAAAAAAGTTTTAAATTCTTTTCAGTTCTCAAAAAGCAAAATCAGTTCGAATGGACTGAAGAATGTCAGCAAGCCCTCAGGAATTTGAAGGATTATCTATCAAAACCTCTGCTTCTGTCAAAGCCAAAAGAAGGGGAAAGATTGTACATCTACCTAGCTGTCTCAGAAATTGTTGTAAGTGCAGTACTGGTAAGAGAAGATGAACGTAAACAATCACCTATTTATTATGTAAGTAAAATTTTACTAGATGCTGAAACCAGATATCCGCATCTAGAAAAGTTAGCTTTAGCCTTAATAATGGCATCTAGAAAATTACGACCCTATTTTCAATGCCATCCAATCACTGTTGTGACTTCTTATCCTTTAAGGAATATATTGCATAAGAAAGAACTGTCACAAATATTAGCCAAGTGGGCCATAGAATTAAGTGAGCATGAAAAAATATCTCAGCCTAGGACTGCAATAAAGTCACAAATACTAGCTGATTTTGTTGCTGACTTTAGTAATAATATTGTTCCTGAAGTAGAAAAGGAGTTACAATTCTTTAACGGTGCTAATCCGGGTCTATGGAACCTATTTACGGATGGCTCTTCCAATATAAAAGGTGTCGGTTTAGGTATAGTCTTAATATCACCCACGGGTGAGAAGACACGACAAGCTATTAAATGTTATCCTATAACTAACAATGAAGTAGAGTATAAAGCTGTCATTGCAGGCATGGAACTGGCACGAGAACTCTCAATTGAGTAAATCATAATCAACAACGATTCCCAACTGGTAGTAAATCAAATGCAGGGGACTTACAGCGCTCGAGAGACTCGGATGCAACAATATCTAGAAAGAGAAAAAGAGCTCGTAAGACAATTCAAAACATGGAAGGTAATACAAATACCTAGAGAGGAAAATACAGAGGCAGATGCATTAGCAAACCTCGCAGCAGTTACAGAAGTAACAAATAAAGACAATACAATCGTCGTCCATCTATTCCATTCAGCAATCAACCAAGACAGAAATGAGGTAACTTTCAACAATTTAACTTGGGATTGGAGAAACGAAATTCTTAATTTTTTGCAGAATAGTACCGTACCTGAAGACAAGAAAGCAGCTCAAGCACTTCGCCGCAAAGCTGCACGGTACTGTCTCATTCGCAACTCATTGTATCGCAAGATGTTCGGAGGCCCCCTAGATAAATTGCCAGAGGTTCGCCAATAATATGCATCGACTAGCAGAACTATTGCATCCAATCATATCCCCATGGCCCTTCATAAAATGGGGTGTGGATATAGTGGGACCCCTTCCCCCAGCTAAAGGACAGGTGCGGTTTCTACTCGTGCTTACCGATTATTTGACAAAATGGGTAGAAGCAGAAGCATTCAAACAGGTGCGTGAAAAGGAAGTTAAAAGCTTCTTATGGTGAAACATAATATGCCGCTTTGGGATACCGAAGGAGATCGTATGTGATAATGGCCCACAATTCATAGGTTCTCAAATCACAGAATCCTTTGAAAGCTGGCAAATTAAACGAATTACCTTAACGCCATATCATCCCGTGGCTAATGGTCAAGCTGAGTCAACGAATAAAATCATCATCAACAATATAAAGAAGCGGTTAGATTAAGCCAAAGGAAATTGGCCTGATGAATTACCAGCGGTATTATGGGCAAACAGAACAACATCAAAAATGGCTACGGGAGAAATTCCTTTCGCACTTGTTTATGGCTGAGAAGCCTTAATACCCGTAGAGATTGGCGAACCAAGCATAAGGGTTATAACAGCTACGGAAGAAAAAAACGACGATGAATTAAGGACCAATCTGGACCTACTCGAACCACGAAGGGAAGCAGCATTAATACGGATGGCAGTTCAAAAGCAAATCATAGAGCGATATTATAACCGTAAATCTCATCTCAGATACTTCAAGATTGGAGACTTCGTACTCAAAAAAGTCTTTCAATCGACAAAAGAAGCAGGCGCAAGAAAGCTAAGTCCGAATTGGGAAGGACCTTACAAAGTTCGAGGCATAGCTGGGAAGGGTGCCTACGAGTTGGAAGCCATGGACGGCAGAATCCTACCAACAAGCTAGAACGCCATCCACTTGAAGAAGTACTACTTCTAAAGAAAAGAAGTATCCCCGATCAGGTATCACACGTTCGATTTTATTTTGAACATTTAAATTTTTACTAACCTTTTTAGATGATAGGCATAAAGCTAATCCATCACCAGATGATGATATTAGACCTGCAAAGACGCGAGGAAATAACACAATTCCCGGTCTAGGGTTACACTTTCTGATGGACGTTTTAAATGGTTAAGAAGTCATCATCTAAAAAACTATATACCTTCGAGTTCCGTACGTTTTTCCTTTTCAGGAAAAGGACCACAAGGAAGGAATAGTCAAGTGCTCGATATTTCATTCTTCAAAGACCAAACACTTGGGGGACTATACAGTATGGAAGGCTAAACGAAGCAAAGAAGACTATCGGAAAGTCAAAACTTGAGCCTGAAGATCCATCTACCCAACAAGTCAAGTGATACGAGCAAAATTGAAGAAACTGAAGACCTAAAATTCAAAAACCTTCGAACAACGTTCAGGTTGAAGGGCAAAGTAATAGCTACGAGAAAAAAAAAAAGCACATCTTTGTACTTATTCAAAACTGTTGTAAACAGTTAAGGGTAAAAGATCATCATCATTGTACTCAGTCAAAAAACTATTGTGACTAAAAACAGTTACAAAATCTTTGTACTCATATAGAAAATTGTTGTCAAATAAAACAGTTACGGATGAAAGATTAAAATCCTTGTCTATGTTCAAAAAGTTGTTATCAAATAAAACAGTTACGGATGAAAAAGCAGTTCCCTCGTACTTATTAAAAAACTGTTGTCAACAAAAACAGTTACGGCCAAAAGCCCCTAATCATTATGAAAACTGTTACTAATGAAAAACAGTCGTTTCCTTGTATTAATTCAAAAAAACTGTTACCTATGAAAAAGAATTATGAAATATAAGTGTATATCAAATCTGTTAAATGAAAACAGTTGCAACATGAGTTTTAGACGAAACACATGTAAAATGTCGTGGAAGTTCAAACAAAAAACTTCCCTAAAAAAAATATTATTAAACATGTGATAAATTCCTATCATTCTATTGCATTACTATGAAGTTGAGATGTCTTCTTCATTAAATTTTAATTAAAAAGGGCCCTCTTTTATAAGTAAAGCCTATTATAAACAAGGCTTACAAACACTGTGCCTACTATGAAAAGGCTCGAGTGATTTTAGCATCTTCATGCGAAAGTTTAGAGGTACAACTAAAAACCTCAAAAATCAAAGCATGTAAAAGACTTGAGAGTGAAACAAAAGCTCAAAACAGAAAAGTCATAATTTGCATATATATATATATATATATCAAAAAGAGCGGCTAAGTAAGAACTAAGTACTAACTAGTACTTAGCCGCGTATATAAATTTTACATTTGAAGGTGCCCCTAAGTTGTCAGTTGGGGGCTTTAGCAAGATCCAAATTTACCCCGATGGACCTGGGGGTAACCACCAATCCAATATTTAAAAAAAAAGAGAACCAAAGCTTTAATCTTCTTGAGGAGGAGGATTGACTTCTTCATCGGCAGAAAGAACGGGAGAAACTTGGGACGGAGAGGCATGAGCGGCAAAAGTCTCACCATCAGGTGAAGAGAGGTTAAGACCTTGTTGAGCCTTCTCCATGGCTTCCTTGGTTTTAGCTATTTTAGCACTAAGGTCAAAACCCTCTTGACTCATTTCCGTCAATGTCTCAAGGCGAGAATTCAGATATGCCCAGCTCACATCGACAACAGTCGCTTCTTCGAGATCGTCGTAATCTTTTGCCCATATTTGAAGCTCGGCCTTTAGCCCATCCTTCTCCGCTTCAGCAGCCTCATGGGCAGCCTTTAAAGGCACAATCGACTCCTCCAAAGTTTGGACTCTATCTAATGCATTACGCAGTTCTTCTTGAGTACGAGAGAGTGATTGTACGAGCTCGCCAGAATATTCCTCCTTCTGCCCTAGCAAATCCTTCAAGTACCTAATCTCCTCCGAAGCTCGAGACAGTTGTTCAGCGAATGAAGATTCCAAAAGACTCTTATCCTTATCAGCCTGAGTTGAAGAAGCCCTATCCACTTCCAGTTCCGCTGCCATAATCATCATCTGTCTCTTCAAGGTACTTCTTTCCTCCTCTAAGGCATCCATATCAATTCTTAAAATGTCATATTGTGCCTTCAAGTTGTCGAAATCAGCCCGCAACTCTTTTGTCTCCTGATCCGAATTCGAGATCCTCTTCATAAGCTCCATACCAATAAGATTGATCTACAAGAAACAAATCAATTGGATATGATAAACTATTTATATATGGAAATGGAATAAATTGCACCATACCTTCAAGGAGGTATGCACAACTTCATTGGCCCATGTAAGAGCTGTGTGGTTGGCTAGCTTGGTTTTCTCCGTGGGACCTATCAAAGGTTTGAGCCACACTTCGGGCTAGCCCGTTTTCTTCAAAAGACTTCCCTCAACTGGAACTTCTATTATTACCCTCTGCATCTCCCTGCTGGAAGACCCTACTTCCCTAATGGAAGGCACGGAAGCAGGCATAGATGAAACAACAACAGGCACGGAGGGTTGAGGAATTGGAGAAGCCACGGGCAAAAAAACATGCAAGGAGGATTGAAGAGTTGAGGAAACCAGGGGCAAAGAAACTACAGAGGCAGTAATAGCCAGTGGAGCGGAAGAGACATGAGGGGCAGATGAGACAACTTCACCTAAAGAAGCAGGAAAAATAGCGGCCAAAGGGACATCATCAGAGGCAAGGTTAAAACCTTCATGAAACAAGTACTCTACAGAATCATGAACAGGGGACTGTGAAACATCTTCAGAGGTTGAGGGTCTAACTACAGACACGGAAGGCAAAGTCATGGGTGTAGACTTGTCATCCAAAACCACCCGCCTTCTTCGTGACCTGTTCACCAAAGCACCCTCTTCTTCTTCTTTTTCTGCGGAACGGGATTCACCAACCTTCCTCTTCGAGGAAGACGAACCAACAATAATCTCTTGGGCCTAGGCAAAAGACATCTTCGGAACAGACGTAGCAGACACCCCACGAGGAGAAAATCCTATCAGAAAGGGAAAGATTAAGCAAGAAGAAAAAAGGCTCGAGTAAGAAAAGAAGTAAAAACAAAAGCTTCACTTACCGTGGGTCTTCACTTTCCAACCATACTTCCCAGCGAAGTACTTCCAAGATCATTCTTCCAAAGTAGAAACAGACAACAATTTCTCTACCCAATCACAGATACCGGAGACATTCTCAACAGTACCCATGATTGCTGAAAGAAGAAGAAACAGATACGGTGTTAATAAAACATCTCAAATCAAAAAGAAGAAAAGTAAATAAATGTGAGATAAAATATACTCACGTGCACGATTCCACTTCTCAGGGAAGGGAAGATTTTCTTCGCCCACTAAACCAGCAGTGGGTACAGCGATGTACCGGAGGTACCAACTGTATTGGTAAAAAATATAGTCTTACACGTGTACAAATTTTAGATGACTTAGCTAGCCAGGTGGACCAATCAAAATATCACATGCGGATGCGAGATAAAGAGGTACGGGCAATGCAAGGAATTAGCCACGGAAAAGATCACTAAAGAAAAAAGGCATGGTCACACCGAATTCGGACACAATAACAGGCCGATTCAAAGATCATCAATCAATGCCTCGTACGTTACACAATTCCTAAAATAACACTTACTAGTCATTTTTATAACGCCTCATAAATGTAATAATTAAGCATTAAATAGGCTTCATGACAGTAATACAAACGTTGTACTAGGAAAATATTCCTATAAAAGGAATGTCAATGTAACAAACAGGGGATCGGATTTCGAGCAATATAAGTTACTGTTTCTTTTTTATTCTCAACGATTTCTTTTTATTCTTTGTTTGATTGATCCGATTATCAGTAACCCGAATTTTTCCTGAAATTAAGCTTTAGTCAAAAAGGTTCATTTTTTTGTTAAACAAATTGGTTCCGTAACCGGGAATCTGATAATAATCGTTTTCGCTACCAATCGATATCCTTAAAATCATGTCAAATTCCAACAACAACAACGTTGGCAATAATGACGATAACAACCAGCAAAGGAATGAAACCCCAGCTTCAACTCCTCCTCGAGGAACTCCACGAACTTCGAGAGAACCATCTCCTGAAAGAGCTGGCAATCATAATAATGAACAGGCGGTGGAATCAGATCAAATAAGGCGAATGATAGCAGAGTACGTGGGACAAGCTTTGCAAGAATTTGCAAGAGGATTGCCACAAGTACCTCTAATTTCACCAACCCCGAATAATACAACTCCAGTGGAAAATTTGCAAGTAGATTTAACAAATTCAACCAGGATCGAAACTCTCAATACATCTCCTGAAATACGACCAGGTACGGCTAGTGATTCAGAATTACAAAATTTATTACTAACTATGCAGAAGCAGATAAAAGAACAAAACGAACGCATCGAGCAAATTCCTGGTGTTCCACCTATTATCAAAGGAATTGATGCTGAAAGATACTCCCAACAACCTTGGAAGCCAAGTGCAGCCCCGTTGCTTATACCTAAAACGTTTAGAATGCCTGATGTCCCCAAATATGATGGCACGATTGACCCACGTGATCACGTGATTGCTTTCACTACTGGAGTAAAAGGCAACGATTTGACAAAAGAGGAAATAGAATCAGTCCTTGTCAAAAAATTTGGAGAAACGCTCACGAAAGGAGCCTTAACCTGGTATGCTCTCCTCCCTGAAAACTCTATAAATTCTTTTGCTGAACTTGCAGATTCATTTATAAAAGCACATTCTGGTGCGCAAAAAGTGGAAAAACGAATGGAAGATATCTTCAAAATAAAGCAAGGAGACAAAGAATTGCTCCGTGAGTTTGTAGACAGGTTTCAAAGAGAAAGAATGCAACTACCAAGGGTGCCTAACAATTGGGCAGCTATGGCATTCACGAGCAATTTGAACGAAAAAAGTTCAGAAGCTGCGAGACGACTTAAAGAAAGTCTAAGAGAATTCCCAGCCACAACATGGAATGACGTATACAACAGGTACAGTACTAAACTAAGAATTGAAGAGGATATAATCACACAATCAAAAGACGAAGAATACCACAGAACAAGGCAGCCAGAATCAGAGAAAAAGTCAGGTAAAAACAGGTATGATCCTTATTTAGGACCTTTAAGACGTGACCCACGTCCAAGGTTCGAAAATACAAAACTTTCAGAAAGAGATACGAACTCATCCTCCTTAATATCCAGGAGAGATCAAGATGAACAATTCCGGAATATTACCCGAATTGGACACCATAACTTTAACATAAGCAGTAGTGAACTGATCTCAGTACTAAAAAGTATGGGAGCCAAAGTTAAATGGCCAAAAGAAATGCGTTCCAATCCTAACAGGAGGAACCTCGATCAATGGTGTGAATTCCATAACGATCACGGCCATAGAACGGTAGACTGTAGGTACTTACAAGGTGAAATAGAATATTTATTAAAACAGGGTTATCTAACAAACTTGTTTAGTGATAAAGGTAAACGGGCTTATATGAAGAACATGCAGGAACCACCAAAGCCACCTTCCCCAAAACGAACTGTTAATGT
>ML288093.1:4549-18332 GCA_005239495.1 Nicotiana undulata
TAGTTTATATTTTTGCATTTTGTTATAAACAATCATCAAAAGCCCAAAATTATATCTGTTTGGCACTGCACGATAAGTGATAATTCTCTAGCATTCCTAAACGCCCTCATATTGTTCTCTGTGGGATTCGACCCCAACCTTGTTGGGTTACTATATTTGACAACGATCGCTTACATTCTTTTAAGGTGTAAATTGAGCGTATCAGCAGCTGGTGCTGAAGCGAATCTTTCTACATGAAGATGAAGCCAAAAGGAAGTTTTCACCCAACTCGAAATGTCCTTACATAGTTCATAGGGTATTAATAGGAGGATCACTCATACTTACAGATATGGATGGAGAAATTTGGCCAAAGCCTATCTATTCAGACGCAGTTAAAAGCTACCATGTCTAGATTGTTTACATTTCTTCATTTGATGTAACTAAACTACGCTTGACCTGATTTCCGTTTAAGATGGGATATGTAGGTAGCCCTGTGGGTTCGGTTATATCTTAATAAAATCTTCATTTTCGCCATTGTTAGAAACTGGGGCAGAAATTTGAGAAGGAACCTCAAAATTCCGGAGCAAGTCCAACCAACTTCATCATATGCAGAATGGTCAAAGAATAGCTTATTAAACTAGGGCAGAACTTTTAGGAGGACCCTCAAAATTCTAATGCAAGAAAGTTGCAATGTCTCTAAAAGTGTCACAGTCATTGATTTATCTAATTTACTCAATATCGTAAACTACTATGCTTTTAAATAACTAAGTTTATCAAATGCATGCATATTTTTCGAAAACTATTTTTCTATGGCAGCTAGATGTTACCCACCATAACTCGAACATGATCTCCAGAGAAAAGCAAAGCAAAGAGAGCAGGCGAAGACATGAACCAACCTTCCCCGCAAAACTCACAATTTTTCTTTGGATGCCGGCACAATGAACATAATAGGAGTATTTGCAAGTATACACATATCAAAATAACTATCTTCATAATGAAAAGGCTGCCAAACGCAAACATGTCTCCAGATAAGAAAATAATATGTTATCACTTATGTCTTTCCTTGCATGAGACTAAGATTGTCTCCTCTTCTTGCATGAGACTAAGCATTTCCTCCCTAAATTGCATAAGGCTAAGCACTGCCTTCCATTGCATAAGAGTAAGCCTTTTCTCCTCTTCTTGCATGAGGCTAAGCCTTGCCTCTTCTACTGCATAAGGCTAAGCACTACCTTCCCCTGCATAAGACTAAGCATTGTCTCCATTTTGCATAAGGCTAAGCCTTGCCTCCTTAACTGCATAAGGCTAAGCAATGCCTTCCCCTTGCATGAGATTAAGCATTGTCTCCATTTTTCATGAGGCTAAGCTCTGCCTCCTTAACTACTTAAGGCTAAGCACTGCATTCCCCTGCATGAGACTAAGCATTGTCTCCATTTTGCATGAGGCTAAGCCATGCCTCCTTAACTGCATAAGGCTAAGAATTGCCTTTCCTTACATAGAGACTAAGCATTGTTTCCTCTTCTTGCATGAGGCTAAGCATTGCCTCCCTAATTGCATAAGGCTAAGCACTGTCTTTCCTTGCATGATACTTAGCATTGTCTCCATTTTGCATGAGGCTAAGCCCTGCCTTCTTAGCTACATAAGGCTAAGCATTGTCTTTCCTTGCATCGAGACTAAGTATTGTCTCCTCTTCTTGCATGAGGCTAAGCATTGCCTCCCTAATTGCATAAGGCTAAGCACTACTTTTTCTTGCATGAGACTAATCCATGTCTCATGTTCTTGCATGAGTCTAAGCCTTGCATTCTTAACTGCGTAAGGCAAAGCATTGCCTTTCATTGCATGAGACTAAACACTGTCTCCCTTTATTGCATGAAGCTAAGCATTGCCTCTCTAATTGCATAAGGATAAGCTCTGTATTTCCCTATCTAATACTGAATGCTATGCTACTTGAAATCAAGCACTATTTTGCTTTCCAGGAGATATGCTCTGCCCCAATCTTATGCAAGACTAAGCTATGTCTTGTTTCCCTACTTATATGAACCAGCGTCATGTCTTTGCATTCCATGGGCTGAAACATCGCCATTTTTGTTCAAAGGCGTCATAGTCTGAATGCATCATCCTCATAGCCTGAAGACACCATGTCATGGCCTGAGGATATCTCAATATTGCACATCATTATTCAAAGGTGTCATGGTTCAGTGGCATCATTCTCATGGCCCAAGAACATCATTTCATGGCCTGCGAATCTCTTATCTCATGATTCATGGCCCGAGACGTCATAGTCTAAGGACATCATCCTCACCGTCCAAAGAAAATCTCCATGGTCCAAAGGGAATTTTCATCACGTTTAAATTCTCGAAATAATCCATATATATTTGCATGCATCGTGTTTTAAGTTTTGCAGGTAATCCAAGAAGTAACCGTTCTTCAAACGGGAGCAATCGTCGCTCCAGTTTCCAATCATAACTTTCACATTCTGTAAATGTTTTAAACATAACCGACCATCATCAATTACTCACTTTTCTCTGTAGCTATTCAGATACTTGCTCTATAACACATTCATTAGGCTTCAAATTCACATTTATAACTCCGCATAAATCCTTCCAATAATATCCTTCCCAAAAGAACCCTTTCCAAAATATACAATCATAACTATAAAAACTCCATAGGCTTCATTCACCGTTGGTTCCAGAACTACACATGGCCTGATTCCTATAAAACTAGGGAACTATCCTTCCCTATCCATTTGTCACCGTCTGCCGCTCTTGAATCCTCTCCTCTCTCAAACCTAAACCCTAGTCGCCTTCCCCCAAATCCCTCTCCTAATCCCATCAGATATGGGATTTGCCTGCTACTACTTCCTTTATTTGTCTCCTTTGACTACTGGTGGTTCGTCTATGGTGTTACCTAGTTGCTTGCCTTAACATGGAAAGCAAATATCATCAAAATAGAACCAAAGTTGGTTCAGATCCTTGACCTTTCTACTATTCCGTATATATTCACTCTTATTCTATTATTGGTATAAATCTCTGTATATTTTATGGTTGATACTTATTTACCCTAAAACTAGAGTTTTTAGATCTCTTTAGATCGAACCAAAATTGGTTCGATTCTCTGATTAGCGTTATTATGTCTATGTTCGTCCTATATTCTATCGTGTGGCCAATTTTTGTTACATTTTTGTCAATATTCGCTTTCCCTAAAAAATTAACGTTTACCTATTTTTCCCTAAAATTGATTTTATTGATTATACATGCTATGGCTTCCTTATTTATATTTGATTTTACAGTGTTTCCTTGTTAAGTTGTTTAATTTCTACTATTATATAAACCCTTCCCCATTCCCCTTTAAGATAAGACGAGAATCGTTAAGAGATTTACTAAAAACTGAAGTTACTACTCTTTATTATCTCATACTCTTATTTTATATTCGGGTTCTTGGCCGGCTGAAAGCCATGGCCAGAAAATGTGGGTTGTTTCTACTTTGCACTTTGTTCTTTCTTGTGTTTTCGCTTAACTAGTGAGTTACTGAACCTTTGCAATTTTGTTCCTATGTATCTGCAACTTGCATATGCTTTCACTTCTGAAGATCATAACTTAATGTGTTGCTGGGTTACTCTTGTATGCAATTCTACTTGGTTTACCTCAGTTTCAAGTCTCTTTAACATTTTGACTTTATAATGTTGCTGGTTTAAAACATGCATAATCCTAATTCGAGTAATCAAGATTCTCTTAATTTCATTTAGCCAATGTGTTATGAACTACTGTTATATGTGACCTTTGCACTCGTTAGCATCTCTTTGGTGATTAATTATGCTTAAGGTTGTCCATTCTGTTATTTGAATATGCTCCATTTACATAATTTGAACTTTCTTTAGTTAATTCGTTTATTAGGTCAGACCTGAATGCTTACACTTACTGTATGACATGAGTTTATCTTTCCCTTTCTATTATGAATCTCTATAAAGGCAATCTTGCATAGGTAGTATGTTTTAATTCTGTGTGAAGATCCTGTTCTATCAATCTTGACTAGTTCTCAGTTAATATACCCCTTAACATGTTTTGGCTCACTTGATTCATCAGTATGTTGTCACAATTTGTGCTTCTCTACTATGTCTAAATGTTTTTATGCTGCCTGATGTGAACTTGACATGGATATCTTATGACACCGGGGCATATACTTAACATAATTTGAGCCTTTTCCTTATTATGAGTCTGTGTATTCCAATTTTGCAAACATGTTTGACTACTTATGCACTAGGTGTTGAACTTGTTCTTCTAAATCTTTGCTAAGTATGTTCGTAAAACCTAAAGCATGTTTGATTATGAGATCTATGTGCCTAACTTGACTATGTTTGTACACTTTAGTTCTGTCCCTCAGCTATTGTCCACTCTTCCTCATTATAACTTATGTTATTTTGAACTCCCTATTGTTAGCCGGCTGAAAGTCAAGGCTATCAAGGCCCTTTCTACTGACCTCCCTAGTGTGACCAGTGCCCGGGGTCCAATTAAGACCCTTGTGAACTCTAACACACTAGGACTTAGTCCCTAGTCATTTCCTGAATCTCCTCTATTAACCTCCCTAGTGTGATCACTACCCTGGTTTTTTGAAGCCCTTGGGAACTCTAACACACTAGGGTCTAAGGTTCCTTGCCACTTTGTCCTAATTTCTCAATCTTGTCCCATTTCAATTGATGAATAAGCCAATGTACTTGTGTACATGGCTAATTTTTAATCTTGAATGGTTATTGGGTTCCGGCTATGACTTCTGGGATGTTGTGAACTATGTGGACTTGAAATCGAAGGCCTGGCCTGGCTGGGAATACTTTGGGCCTATCTTAGGCCTACTATAGCTATTTCTATCACTTTGTAATTTATTTCATTCACTGGGCCTGTAATAATTTGGTAATAACAATTGGAGTATTGGTAAACTTGGGAAACTGGGTTTATTTTAATATTGCATGAAACAGGTAGATATCCTTCCTATAGGTGTTTAATTTTCTCGAACATGTTCTGTTTATCTGTGTGTTAGATAACTTGTCTATAGGACTTTAATGCTCAACATGGTCTGATGCATATGTTTTATTAGATATTATGCCAATTGGAAATAAAATGACCAATCTTTCAATTGCAACATGTTCATTAGATATCATGAACCATAGGATTCTATTAGATTATGTTCATCTAGAAATCATGCTTATAGGAGTTAAACAAATAAAAAATCAGTTTCAATCGTTAATCGTCAGAAATCTTCCATATAGGGTAACCCACTCGCTTTAAGTGCTGATTTTGAACTTTCAACATTGTTTCGTGGCCACTATTAGAAAGCATGCCTATAGGATCAAACTAAGTAATTCTGAATATCTTCCATGGTTATCACTGTCAACTACTGAACCTAGATATCATGTCTCTAGGTTTTGAACACTTATAAATATGTAATTTTGGTAAGCAGTACGCAATACTAGACTCCCTGAATATAAAGTTATTCAGAAAGCATGTCTCTAAAATAACACCTCGCATCTAAAAATGCCTGCATGTTTGAATTCCAAAGTCACATAGAAATCATGTCTATAGGGCTTAATGGTTTTAAGTTGTCTCAATTCTAAAATTGTCAAATACCTAATTTGTTTGTGTGCATTTGTTGTCTAAGTGTGGGGGCTAACTTGAGCCATTAACTGTTTTTATGTGAAGTCCAACTTGTTTTGTGTGTCGCTTAGTTTTTTCATTTGGAGCAGCCTAAGTTAGGTTTAGAACCATCCAAATAGAGGTCCAAACGCCTCCTGGACTATAGGCATGGGACGGGTAGTGCACGCATAAGGCACGGTTTAGAACCAACTAGTATGTTTAGGTAACAACTTAAAGGTAGTAATTGGGTAGCAGGAGATGATAGTCTGTACCCGCTGAATAATATGAGTAACACCCCATATTGAGGGAGTTATGAAGTATTATTTATATTTCATGGGGTGATCCTTTAGGCAAAAAACTTTAGGACACCCCTCCCCCCCCCCCCCCCCNAAAACTTTAGGACCCCCCCCCCCCCCCCCCCCTTCTTTCTTTTACCTATTAAAATCAAAATAGTAGTACCCTATGTTAAAAATATGTTTATAATAAACTTCTTAAATTCTTGTGCTATTTCTTCGTTTATTTGATCACATAGACTAATTCATATAATTCGAGTTCGGCCGGGACCCACAGTTTTTGCAACGACCAGACCGGTCATTTTGTGTAGTAGGATCCCGTTCCCTTAAAGGAAACCTCCCATAGCGGCTATTCGTACTTTATGACTTGCGGGGATGGGTGGTTCGGGATTCGGAAATGGTTTGAGTGATTTGGGAACACTTCGTTCCTTAAGGTTGGCCTATTTGGCCAAGTTTGACTTCGGTCAACATTTTGAGCAAATGACCTCGAAATTGAGTTCTGACAGCTCCAGTAGCTACGTATGATTATTTTGGACTTGGGCGTATGTTCGGCTTAGGTTTTGGATGACTCGGGAGCATTTCGGCGCCCGAAATAGAATCAGGATTTCCTTAAGTTTGAAATTTGGTCTGGGACGTGATTTTATGATATCGAGTTCCGAACAGAATTCCAAGACCGAGAATAGTTTCGTTATGTCATTTATGCCTTGTCTGTAAAATTTGAAGTTATTCCGAGTAGTATAGGCCCGTTCGGTGCATTGAAGTGAATTCTAGAATCTTAAGTTCTTAAGCTTGATTCAATTTGGTTTTGCGGTTGAATTCTGAATTTCGTTGTTGTTTATCACGTTCCGGAAGTTTGAGTGAGTCTGTATCATGAATACAGACTTACTGGTGCCTTTGAACGGGGTCCTGAGGGGCTCAGGTGAGTTTTGGACCCCCGGGAGCTAAGTTGGAAAAACCAAAATTTTGTTGTCTGGTTTCCTTCTTCGTGATCGCAGAAGGTGGATCGCGATCGCGGAGAAGGAACTTGGATGGGCTGTTGATTGTTCTTCGCGATTGCAGCTTCCTCTTCGCGATCGTGGAAGGCTAGGTTCCATGCCTTAGCGATCGCAACCCCATCTTCGCGATCGCATAGTGTCAAGTCAGGGTCGGGCACAGTTGGTCTTCGCGATCGCAGGACCTCTGCTGCGATCGCAGAGGTCTGGCCAGTTGACCTTCGCGATCGCAGGCCCCTTGTCGCGATATCAGTGAAGGAATAACTGGGCAGTTTTATTAAATATGGGATTTAGCCTATTTCCTCCATTTTCATCTTCCTCCTCAAGTCTTTAGAGAGCTTTTCAAGGAATATTCCACCATTGTTATTGAGGTAAGTAAATTCCATGGTTTTACTAACTTTCAACATCAGTTCCTAGCTAATTCTCTCTTCTATGTCATCAATTTTTAAAATTTGGTACTAAATTAGGGCTTATGGGAGAATTAGTGCATATCCGTTCTAATCCATGAATTCATGTATAAATCACGTAATTATGATCCTTAGGCTTCGGGTAAGTGATTCCTTCGAGAATTTTCAAAATCCGGGCGCGTGGGCCTGGGGTTAAAATTCCAAAATCCTTCAAGAATGCCTAATTTTGGGTTTATTAGTTGATTCTTATTCTTTGAACTTAAATTGATTCAATTACGTTATATTTGGCTAGTTGCGAGCCGTCGAGGGTAGATTTCGAAGATTTGGGCACATCCTTGATCCGAGGGATGATTTCGTCACGAGGTGAGTCTCCTTTCCAAACTCGTAAGGGGGAAACGTCCCCATAGGTTCCTTATTTGTTATGTGGACATGTTGTGGGGGCCGCGTACGTACCAAGTGATGAAAGTCTGTACGTGGCGACTATATTGCTATGTCGGGTAGCTTTAGGATTCACGAGCATGCCTTTATGTGCCTTATTTGTACCTTGTATGTACTGCAAGTCGTGATTGTTGTTGAGATGACATGGAAAGGTGAAATATTATGATTTCAGTCCCAGTTGGCTACAGTGGTATTGGCACGGTCCTGTTGAACCTGAGTCGGTACACATATAAACCTATATATATATATATATATATATATATATATGAATATGCATTTATCATTATCGAGTCAGCACACGAGTTGCAGGTAAGATTCACGATCGTGGGGAGTTTATCATTATCGAGTCAGCACACGAGTCGCAGGTAAGATTCGTGATCGTGGGTAGCTTATCATTATCGAGTCAGCACACGAGTCGCAGGTAAGTTTCGCGATCGTGGGGAGCTTATCATTATCGAGTCAGCACACGAGTCGCAGGTAAGATTCGTGATCGTGGGTAGCTTATCATTATCGAGTCAGCACACGAGTCGCAGGTAAGTTTCGCGATCGTGAGGAGCTTATCATTATCGAGTCAGCACACGAGTCGCAGGTAAGATTCGCGATCGTGGGGAGCTTATCATTATCGAGTCAGCACACGAGTCACATGTGAGATTCCTGGTCATGGGGAGCTTTGCATTATCGAGTCAGCACACGCGTCGCAGGTATGATTCGTGATCGTGGGTAGCTTATGACCTCAGTCCTTATGACCACCCTTATGACTCCGGCCGGTTGTCTTGTTTTGGTATGGTATTATCACTTGAGTGTGAGTCGCACATAGTTGGATTGAGAGGTATTATGTATATGGAGGTTTGGCACTTGCAGTTCATTTTCAGCTGTTACTTGGATTACATTATTTGCCTATGTACTTGTTGATTTCTGCTTCACATGCCTACTGCTTTAGCCATATCTCTTTTTATATTATATTGCTGGACCTTAGTGAGTATCTAGTCGACCTTTCATCAGTACTCCTTTGAGTTTAGACGGGATACTCACTAGGTACATATTTATTTATGTACTCATGATGCACTTCTTCTTCTTCTTCTTCAGCACTTGATTGTACAGGTCTGGAGGCTGGTACATCTGATTATCAGGCCAGTGCTAGATACTGATTTGTGTGATTAGACTTCACGGTGAGCTGCTCTTCCTGGCGACCTCCTAGCAGCACCCTGAAGTTCCTTTGTTATTTTCCCCGTCTATTTCATCCAGACTGTGGATTTGTATATATATATGTAGCTTGTCTATTCCGGTAGTTTCCCGTGACACTCATGACACTAGTTCCTGGCACTCACGTAGTGAATAGTTTGGGTTTTAGGCTGTATATCCGTACATATGCTTTATTTTGGCCATTTATTGTTATTATTTTATGTTCATGTCAGGCTATCATAATGTTTAACTGCTTAAAACTGGTAAATGTTGACTTGTTTAATCAAATGGGAAGGGTAACACCTAGTGTAAGTCATGTTGGCTTGCATCTGTTGGGCGCCATCGCGACCTAAATTAGGATTTGGGTCGTGACAATGTGGTATTAGATCCTTAAGTTCACGTAGTCTCACGAGTCACGGGCAGACCTAATAGAGTCTTGCATATCGGTACAGAGACGTATGTACTTATCTTCAGGAGGCTATAGGGTGTTAAGAAACTCCTCTTTGTTCATATTCTATCGTGCAACCGATGATGTACTTAAAATTTGATCTTCTACTCTCTCACAGATGGTGAGGATGCGTACTTCTCATGTTCCTGATCTGGGAGAGGCTGTTACCCCCGCCGGTCAAGGCCGTGGTAGGGGCAGGGGTAGGGCACCTGACCAAGGCAGGGGACGAGGGCGTCCTAGAGTTGTACTAGTTGCACCCCTTGAGGATCCTGTTATCAAGGAGCAGGATGAGTTGCCTCATGTTCCTCCTGCTCCAGCAGACTTTATGATGGCGCCAGGCTTCTAGGAGGTCATGGGCCGCTTATTGAGATTCATGGATGCCATGTCCTAGGCAGGCGTACTTCCAGCAGATCATGCCACTTCCCAGGAGGGAGGGGGAGTTCAGAACCCTACCACTCAGTCCACCGAACAGGCAGCAGCACATCACACTCCGGGTACACCGCCCGTGGGTGGAGTTCAGCCTATAGTAGCACAGCCAGATCCTAGGCCAATTGCAGAGGGCGGCCAGCAGAAGATGCTAGATAGATGGACCCGGCTTCGCCCTCCAGTCTTCAGGGGTGAGCGGGGCAAGGATGCCCAGGATTTCATTGACAGGTGCAGGGACAGACTACACAAAATGAGGATATTAGTGTCGCATGAGGTAGACTTCACTACACTTCAGCTTGAGGGTCGAGCTCGTCGTTAGTGGCAGTCATATGTTCTTAGCAGGACAACGAATTCTTCTCCTATCACGGGGAGCCAGTTTACTCAGCTATTTCTAGATAGATACCTTCCGTCGTCTGAGAGGGAGGAGCTTCAGGGTCAGTTTGAGCGGTTAGAGCATGGGCAGATGTCCGTGACGGATTATGAGGCGAGGTTTTCAAAGTTATCCCGCCATGCTCTCATGATATTTCCCACTGATTCCGAGAGGGTGCGGCAGTTCGTGGCAGGCTTACATCCAGGTATCAGGAGCTCTATTGCCAAAGAGGTAGAGATGGGTACCCCGTATCAGCTTTTAGTCGAGATAGCTTGACGGAATAAGGGATACCGACTGAGGAGCAGGGAGCAGGGTCTGCAGGGTCAGCAGGACAAGAGGGCAAGACTCTCAGGTGACTTCAGGGGCGCTCCAGCTAGGGGCAGGGGTCAGTTCAGTAAGCCTTCATATACAGCACCTCCACTACCTCTCACGGGTGTTCCAATGAGGCCTCAGTTCAGCGCCATGCCAGAGCGCTCCTACCGTCCTCTAGCCATCCACAGTTCATCTAATGGTTACTCCAGTGTTCAGAGATCCCCCGGTTCCTATTTTAGTGTTGTGTCAAATGACTCTCATCGCACTCCGGCCATTCGAGACTCTTACTCCACAGGACAGCAAGATATGTCACATTTGAGATGCTACATGTCTGGGGACTTAGGCCACGTGAAGAGGGATTGCTCCCACTATTAGGGCAAGGCCGTGCAGCAGAGTCACTAGCCTATGATTTCAGCACCAGCAGTTCGACCAACTAGGAGTGGGGGTCAGGTTGGCAGGGGTCGTCCTAGAGGGAGAGGTCAGTCAGGAGGGGGTCAGTCAGCTCCAACTCGTTTTGGGGGAGCTCAATCTTCAGGTGCTACAGCCAGATTCTATGCTATTCCGGCCAGATCAGACTCAGTGGCCTCAGACGCCGTGATTACAGGTATTATTCCTATCTGTGGTAGGGAGGCTTCAGTGTTTTTTGATCCAGGTTCTACGTACTCTTATGTTTCCGCATTATTTGCTCATTTTCTAGATATTCCTCGTGAGTCCTTGGGTTCTCCTTTGTATGTGTCCACTCCTGTGGGCGATTCTGTGGTAGTAGACCGGGTCTACAGATCTTGTGTGATTACCTTCTGTGGGCTTGAGACCAGAGCCGACCTGTTATTGCTTGATATGGTTGATTTCGAGGTTATTTTGGGCATGTATTGTCTATCTCCGTATCATTCTATGTTGGATTGCCATGCCAAGCCAGTTACATTATCCATGCCTGAGTCGCCGAGGTTAGAGTGGAGGGGTTCTTCAGTTAGTGCATTCAGTCGAGTCATTTCCGATATGAAGGCTCGGCACATGGTCGAGAAGGGTTGCTTAGCTTACCTTGTTATTGTGCGGGAGACCACCGCCGAGTCTCCTACCATTGATTCACTGCATGTTGTTCGAGAGTTCCCAGATGTGTTTCCTTCAGATCTTCCAGGCATGCCTCCAGATCGAGATATAGACTTCTGTATTGATTTGGCTTTAGATACTCAGCCTATTTCCATTCCCCCTTATCGTATGGCTCCTAAGGAGCTAAAGGAGCTGAAGCAACAGCTTGAGAAGTTGTTGGACAAGGGGTTCATCAGGACGAGTGTGTCACTGTGGGGTGCTCCGGTCTTATTTGTGAAGAAGAAGGATGGGTCTATGCGGATGTGCACTAACTATCGTCAGTTGAATTAGGTGACCATCAAGAACAAGTGTCCTCTGTCGTGCATTGATGATTTGTTTGACCAGTTGCAGGGTGCTAGGGTGTTTTCAAAGATTGATCTGATATCGGGTTATCACAAGTTGAAGATTCGGGCTTCTAATGTTCCGAAGACTGCATTTCGCACCAGATATGGCCATTATGAGTTTCTAGTGATGTCCTTCGGCTTGACTAATGCCCCAGCAACATTTATGGACTTGATGAATAGGGTGTTTAGGCCTTTTATCGACTCCTTCGTTATTGTCTTCATTGATGATATATTGATCTACTCACGGAGCCTTGGTGAGCACGAGCAGCATTTGAGAGTTGTGCTTCAGACCTTGCGAGAGCAGAAGCTATATGCTAAGTTCTCCAAGTGCGAGTTCTGATTAGAGTCTGTGGTATTCTTGGGGCATGTGGTATCCGGAGAGGGTATCAAGGTTGATCCGCAGAAGATTGAGGTCGTCCAGAGTTGACCGCGTCCTACTTCAGCTTCAGAGATCAGGAGTTTTCTGGGTCTAGTAGGCTGTTATCAACGATTTGTGGAGGGATTCTCTTCTATTGCAGCTCCATTGACTAGATTGACTCAGAAGAATGCCCAGTTTTGATGGTTCGACGAGTGTGAGGCGAGCTTTCAGAAGCTCAAGTCAGCATTGACCTCAGCACAAGTTCTATCATTGCCTTCTAAGTCTTGGATATATACTGTATATTGCGACGCTTCACGCGTCGGGTTGGGATATGTGTTGATGTAGGATGGCAGGGTTATTGCTTATGCTTTGCACCAGCTGAAGGTTCATGAAATGAATTATCCTGTGGATGACTTAGAGTTGGCGGCGATTGTTCATGCTTTGAAGGTTTGGCGACACTATTTGTATGGTGTGTCATGTGAGGTCTACACTGGCCACCGCAGTTTGCAACATTTATTTAAGCAGAGGGACCTTACTTTGAGGCATCGGAGATGGCTTGAGTTGTTAAAAGACTATGATCTCACTATTTTGTATCACCCGGGCAAGGCCAATGTAGCAGGAGATGCTTTAAGCAGGAGGACAGCGAGTATGGGTTGCTTGGCCTACATTGCAGCTGAGGAGAGACCTTTAGCCTTGGACATTCAGTCCTTGGCCAATCTCCTTGTGATATTGGACCTTTCGGAGCCTCGTCGAGTTTTGGCTCATGTAGTTGCCCAACCTTCATTGTTGGGGGAGATTAAGGCTCGATAGTTTGATGATCCACGTCTTGCAGAGCTTCGGGATACGGTGGTCCAGGGTAGGGCCAAAGAGGTTACCTTGGGTGAGGATGGTGCTCTGAGACTCCAAGGCCGATTGTGTGTTCTTGATATTGATGGCCTGAGGGAGAAGATTCTAGCAGAGGTGCACAGTTCTCGGTATTCTATTCATCCAGGAGCGACGAAGATGTATCATGATTTGAAGCAGCATTACTGGTGGAGGCGGATGAAGAAGGATATAGTGCAGTATGTGGATAGGTGTCTCAATTGTCAGCGGGTCAAGTACAAGCACCAGAGGCCAGGAGGCTTGTTTCAGTAGATGCCCATCCCTAAGTGGAAATGGGAGCGCATCACTATGGACTTTGTGATTGGGTTGCCTCGGACTTTGCGGAACGTTGATGCGGTTTGGGTCATTGTGGATAGATTGACCAAATCAGCACATTTGTTTCCTATGGCTACTACTTATACTACAAAGAGGCTGGCTCAGATTTATATTCGAGAGATAGTCTGATTGCACAGTGTGCCGGTGTCTATTATATCAGATCGAGGTCCTCAGTTCACTTCGCACTTCTGGAGGGCTTTGCACAGCGAGTTGGGCACTCACATAGACCTCAGTTCGGCATTTCAACCTCAGAATGATAGCCAGTCAGAGCGTACAGTTCAGATTTTGGAGGATATTCTCAGGGCTTGTGTGATTGATTTTGGCGGTCAA
>ML288094.1:0-55611 GCA_005239495.1 Nicotiana undulata
ATTGAATCTTTCCCCTTGACTAAAATTATCATCTCATTACGAACCAAATAATGGTAATTGTCCGGTCATATACTCCACATAACCTTATCGCACCGATCCCTGATCCATAAATCTCGTCTTACCCAGTATGAACTGCCCAGTCAACAAATCACTCCCAGACATGACCATCAGTCTCACACGATGCCACTATGCGCCAATAGGCTACAAATCCAACATGATACATATAAGGAAATGACTCAGGAAGGGACTACTCGACTCACGCAACAAATATGAACTTTCCTCAGAAAATAGGAAGTAAAACACAAGAAAAATAATTATAGGGAACCATACTCAATTCCACACTGTTGCAGCGTGAAACCGATCCAAATAACATACCCGTGGCGGCGTGCCACCCGTACCCATCATAAAATTCACATACGGAGATACACACCGAGTTGGATTGCTTATTATTACAAATTACTGAATATCGGTCACAAGCACGCTAAGTGTATTTTGGTGTTTTTGTGTTGTTTTTGGTGTTTCGAGGGCTCGCTAAGTTTGAATGAGATTATGGAATATGTTGGCATGTTTGGTTGAGGTCCCTGGGGCCTCGGGTGAGTTTTGGGTGGCAAACAGGGTGATTTTTGGCCTTGGGATACAACTGATCTGGTGTTGTTGTTGCAGAAGATTTTTACCTTATGCGTTCGCGGAGGGCGTCACGCGTTCGCATAGGGGATCTAGGGAGCTGAGGGATTTTCTTCTGTGCGTTTGCAAGCTTGGAGGTGCGAACGCGGTGAGTTGAGTGGGTTGGGCATCGCGAACGCGGGGGTAGCAGTGTGCTCGCATAGAGTAAAGGTGGCTGAGGACCCCAAGGCCCATTGGTCTATGCGTTCGCGGAGCCTGGGGTACGTTCGCGTAGGTTGGGGCAGTTTGTGTTGTGCGTTCGCGGGCTTGTAGCCGCATTCGCGTAGATGAAATCAAGGGCCGTTGGAAATTTATTCTATGCGAACGCGGTTGTATTGATGCGTTCACGATGAAGAAAAACTAGGCAGTGTTTAAATAGCCAATCCGCGACCCTTCTTCATTTTTCCACCATTTTTTATATGGGTTGAAGATTTTGAGAGAGTTTTTTGAGGAAACCAAAGGGGAATCACTTGGAGGTAATATTCTTGACTTCATAACTCGTTTATATGTGATTAAAGGTCTAATTAGTGGTGAAAAATTGGGATAATCTGTGCAAGAATGGGTAATCGAGTTTTGCTCCGAACTTTGGGATTGGATCAGGCGAGCCCGGGGGTTGACTTTTGTTGACTTTTTCAAAAAATAGCCTAAATTGAATCCTTTGCAATCGTAGGTAGTTTCTAAGGCTAAATTTGAATTGTTTGGTTGGTAATTTGCTAGATTCTATTAGTTCGGAGTCTTGTTTGAAAGGCAAGCTCTGATTGAGCTTTGACTGGACCTTTTGGAGCAAGGTAAGTGTCGTGGTTAACCATGACTTGAGGTATTAGGACTTGTTTGTCTATTTGTTACATGTTTAGATGTAGGGTACAACGTATATGTGAGGTGACGAGTACTTATGCTTTGTTCGGGTTAAAGCATGCAGGTGAGACTTATTCTTTGTAGTTTATTGCTTACTTTGATCTGTTATCCATGCTTAGACTAGTATCTTGCTTAATTGATAGTTCTTTTCGTGTTTACGGGCTTTTGTGATGAATGTATATTTATTCCAGAGTTGAGATTGGTATTGTGGATCCACTGTTAAAGTAAAGCTTGTTATTGTTGATTCTATCTCCCTGCTTTATATTTGTTCATTGTTATGGAGTAAGGGAGAGTGTTAAAGCACGAATGGTGATGTCGTGTCATGTTATGAGTGTTAATGCACGAAGGGTGATGCCGTGCCATGTTATGAGTGTTAATGCACGGAGGGTGATGTCGTGCCATGTTATGAGAGTTAATGCACGAAGGGTGATGTCGTGCCAAATCTATTTATTCATAATGTAAGGTTGAGAGTAAAAGCACGAAGGGTGATGCCGTGCAATTTCCTTTATTGTGTTTACTTGTTTTCACTGATTAAAGGCTTATTGATTGTTCTGGTTATCATTCTCGTTGTATCTCTTATATCTTGTACCCCTTAGTTTGTCCCCCTCCCAATAATACATGTTTAGCTGTTACTTGTTGTTATTTCGTATATACACTATTGTCTGCATATGTTATTATGTGGGTTTCTTGTCATAGCCTCGTCACTACTTCGTCGAGGTTAGGCTCGACACTTACGAGTACATGGGGTCGGTTGTACTCATACTACACGCTGCACTTCTTGTGCAGATTTTGGTAGCGGCCCTATTTGAGCGTGAGGTTAGCAACTAGACTTGCTTGTCGGAGACCCAAGGTAGATTTGTTGGCGTTCGCAGATCCTAAAGTCCCTTCTTAGCTTCTTTATTTTGATGTTTTTTCATCCAAAACAGTTGTATTTTCTTTCAAGCTTTGTAGGTAGTAAATCTTAGAAGCTTGTGAGTTGTAACACCAGATCCTAAATGTATCGGATATTATGGGTTTTATGTTATTCTGTGTAATGACCCGGTCGGTCGTTCCGTAGAATTTGCACTGTTATTCCTGTTTCTGCCTTGTTATGCATTGTTAGTTGTTATTTATTTGTTGGGGTCAGGTGGTTCGAGTTCGGAGTGGTTGTAATGAGAATTGAGGCACTTAGTCTCTTAAAGTAGCCTTATAGTTGGAAAAGTCAACTGGGAGTTGACTTCTTGGCAAACGATCTCGGAATGCGTATTTTATGGCTCGGATAGTTTCGTTAGGTGATTTGGGACTTAGGAGTGTGTTCGGAATGTTGTTTCGATATCCGGTGTAGAATTAGGCTTGAATTGGTGAAAGTTAGTTTTTGGCGATTTCCGATCGGTAGGGAAAATAGGCTATCGGGGTCGGAATGGAAATCCAGAAGTGGGAGCAGGTTCGTAATGTCATTTTGGATATGTGTGCAAAATTTCAGGTCAATCGGATGAATTTTGGATGGTTTCGGCATCCTTGGTGAAATTTAGAAATTTTAAAGTTCATAGGCTTGCATTTGATGTGATTTTGGTGTTTTTGGTGTTTCGAGGGCTCAACTAAGTTTGAATGAGATTATGGAATATGTTGGCATGTTTGGTTCAGGTCCCGGGGCCCTCGGGTGAGTTTCGTGTGGCAAACGGGGCGATTTTTGGCCTTGGGATACAACTGATCTGGTGTTGTTGCTGCAGAAGATTTTTACTCTATGCGTTCACGGAGGGTGTCACGCGTTCGCATAGGGGATCTAGGGAGCTGAGGGATTTTCTTCCGTGCGTTCGCAAGCCTGGAGGTGCGAACGCGGTGAGTTGAGTGGGCTGGGCATCGCGAACGCGGGGGTAGCAGTGTGTTCGCATAGAGTAAAGGTGGCTGAGGACCCCCAGGCCCATTGGTCTATGTGTTCGCGGGGCCTGGGGTGCGTTCGCGTAGGTTGGGGCAGTTTGTGTTGTGCGTTCGTGGGCTTGTAGTCGCATTCGCGTAGATGAAATCAAGGGCCGTTGGAAATTTGTTCTATGCGAACGCGGTCGTATTGATGCGTTCGCGATGAAGAAAAACTAGGCAGTGTTTAAATAGCCAATCCGCGACCCTTCTTCATTTTCCACCATTTTTTATATGGGTTGAAGCTTTTGAGAGAGATTTTTGAGGAAACCAAAGGGGAATCACTTGGAGGTAATATTCTTGACTTCATAACTCGTTTATATGTGATTAAAGGTCTAATTAGTGGTGAAAAATTTGCATAATCAGTGCAAGAATAGGTAATTAGGGCTTGAGATTAAGAGACCTTAAAAATGGGAATTTGAGGGGTCATTTGGACTCCGATTTCAGTGTTCTTAGTATGTATAGACTCGTGGGAGGAGGAGGATCCTTATGGTGTAAATTTTCGAGTTTCGAGACGTGGGCCCGGGGGTCGGGTTTGGCTAATTTCGGGAATTGTGCCTAAATTTGATAGTTTTCGATTGGGTTTCGTCTCCCTAGAATATTTTGATGTTGTAAATATGATTTTGATAGACTCAGAGCTTTTGGGAGGCCATACGAGGGGCAAGAGTATTGCGAAGTAGCTTTTCGGCTGGTTTGAGGTAAGTAATGACTTTAAATCTTGTCCTGAGGGTATGAAACCCCGGACTTAGCATCGTCTCGCTGTTTTGGAATGACGCACACACTGAATGACTAGTGGGTGACGTGCACTGATTTGGGGATTTGACCTTGGTCCTTCCCGTGGCAATTATGAGTTGCGTAATTATTTCTAAATCATATGATAAATTCTGTTTTAAGACTATTACTGTATTTTGGGTTGTACGCCATGTTTGGGGCCTTGTGCCGACCTGTTTGGACCCCTTGGGGGCTATTTACTACTATTCCTCACTGTGTTGATTCATGTTTCACACTCAGTCATGTCATGTTTAACTGATTTCAAAACTCAGTCTTATTTACATTATCTTGTGATTTAAATTGACATTTTGGGTCGAGTACCCCATTTTACTGATACCCCGAGCGGCTTTTTGTGAGGTTTCTGACTGAATGAGGCCGAGGGCCTATGTTGTGAGGATATTATGGGATCGGGCTGCGAGCTGTAGCATGTTATACTATTTATGGTGACTGAGTGAGGCCGAGTGCCTTATTGTGAGGATATGATACTGGATCGGGTTGCACGCCGCAACAGATATTATATAGATCGGGTTTCACGCCGCAACAATATAGCGTTTGGGCTGTAGGAGCCCCTCCAGAGTCTGTACACCCGTAGTGAGCGCAGGTACCTGAGTGCTAGTGCCGAGTGCCGTGTGATGAGTGATTGGGAGGCATGCGTGACAGTGAGGTGTCCCGAGGGGCTGATGCTGGGTGATTGTGAGGTATGCTGAGTGATTGATTCTGAGGGGTGATTGCCCGAGGGGCAGTTTATGATACTTGTTTTACCTGAGTGACTATTTATGATTCATTTCATCTTTAAACCAACACTTTTCGGGTATTTTTCTGAATTCATTGGAAATTTCACTTTTCAAAAGAGTTTTTACTGAAATTGGCTTTTAAATCGTACTGATTTAATGTATACACAGTTGGAAAGAAAGATTGCTTATTGTGATTTGATGATTTGATCCTGTGTGTTTCTTACTGCTCAAGACCTAAATTTTTTTCATTACTACTGAATTGGCGTACTCATCATTACTCCCTGCACCTCTATGTGCAGATTCAGGTTTTGGTACCGAGCGTTAGCCATCTTTACGCGCGGAGCCGAAGTCGGGACATCGAGGTAGCTGTTAGCGTCCGCAACATTTCTGTTTTCCCTTCCTTGTTTTGTATTAGTTCCCCTGTTCTGAGATTTATGTATTGTGACAATAGTATTCTTGGTAGTATTCTTAGTTGCTCATGACATGTTGGCTCCAGATCTTGAGGATGGTTGTAGACTGTTTAGCTTGTTTTGTTTTGCTTAAAAACTTAGAGATTTATATACGTTTATGAAATATTTATAATGATTTGGGAAATTTTGATAAGAAAAATGTAAACATGTGATTGTTGGCTAGCCTAGTTCCACGATAGGCGCCATCACGACCGGTTTAGGATTTGGGGTCGTGACAAGTTGGTATCAGAGCGCTAGGTTACATATGACTCAACGGTCATGAGCAGGTTTAGTAGAGTCTTGCGGATCGGTAGGGAGACGTCTGTACTTATCCTTGAGAGGCTACAGAACCCTTAGGAAAAATCTTACATTCTTAAATTCTTGTCGTGCGAATCTCTTTTATTCAGCCAAAAGCATAACTCTTTGAATTCCTTTCATGTATTCGAATGCGCACGTGAGCGCTTGGTATCAACTGTGCATCGATGGCTTGTGACTTCCATGGATGGGATGTGATTTTTAGCATGTTAATAGTGGGCCAGTCTGGAGGACTTGAGGCCGAATTTCATCTGTGGCTGGAGTGTTGAGAGTTTTGTTTGGGTGAGCACGTGCATTTGGGGACTTATATGTCCGTTTGTGTCCTTATTGATGGAACTTTGTGACTAGATGGCTACATGGTGAGTGTGATTTGATGAGTAGATGTGTTCAGGTTGTTTGATTGTGACAAGATGAATTGGCGGGAGGCGTAGCAAGAACCATTGAGTATTTGACTTCTGTCTTGAGTTAGAATATGGCCTCGAGTTGTGAGCGTATTGAAGGACCTCTCGTGTAGTTTAGTGGTGGAGTGAAGTGGATTTTTATGTTGTGTTATGAGTTCCTGGTGATGTCTTTTGGGCTGACCAATGCTCAGCAGTGTTCATGTATTATATTAACGGTGTATTCCAGTCGTATTAGCACTCCTTTGTTATTGTATTTATTGATGGCATCCTGGCGTACTCACGTAGCCAAGGGTAGCATACTCAGCATTTGAGGATGGTATTATAAGGATCCAGGGAGGAGAAGCTCTATGCAAAGTTCTCCAAGCGTAAATTTTGGCTCAGTTCAGTAGCATTCTTGGGACACGTGGTGTCCAGTGAAGGTATCCATGTGGTCAGACGAGTGTGGGTAGAGCTTCCAGAAGCTCAAGGTCGCGTTGACCACAACTCCAGTGTTAGTATTGCCATCAACTTCAGGTTCTTATACCGCTTATTGTGACGTCTCGAGGGCAGGCAGTGGTTGTGTTCCAATGTAGGAGGGTAAAGCGATTGCGTAATAGCTATGATCTTCGGAAGTGTATAGAGAGATATCAGTTTGATGATAAGAAGGCACGGGTATCTCCTGCGGGTTGTCCTGAGGTGTGTGACCCTTGTGTTGATCTGTAGTAAGTTCTCTTCTACCAGTAAATGATGTATGTTCTAATTTGAGTTTAGATCGCTTGTGGGAGTTGGCATGAACATTACAATGGTGAATGCGAGATTTGCATACGATTTGAGGTGTTAGATGGTTTGGGTCATATGAGCTTATGAAGGATTTTGTTGAATCTCACCACAGTATGATGGCAGTGATAGCGTACGGGCATCGTCAGTTATTGTTTGTCTTGATCTTTTGCTTTGAGCCAAGTGGGGGAGTCTGATAATGACAAGTTGAGTGCACGATTATGTGTTGTAGTGGTTTCGATTCAAGGTATATTGGTGAACTAGTTATGACCTGCAGAGGTGGAGTCTGGGAATGACTCGAGTAATGGAAATTCTTCGATAGAGGTTGTAATGTGCTCTACGGGTAAATGGACTTTATTGAATGATTGGGTTGTAATTGTAAAAAACTGTAGTGTGTACAGGGTATGAGTTTGCTTGTTGCTTCAAATGTGTGGATCACTTCCCTAGTATGTGGTTCGCAAACGGGGACAGGTCGTTCCGTCTGCCTGGTCAGTGTAACTGAAATTGCGTAGAGTAAATGACGTTCGAGAATGGATCTGACGGATTCAAGGTTATATGTAGCAATTGAGGATTTTCAAGGTGTGAATTGGGCTAGAACTGAGATTTATGTGGAGGTGTCAAGGCTTGTGGTGTCTTTACAATATCATGGATTCTATCTATTAGTATCAGGAAGGTGAAGGTAATGGTTTCAGATTCGCAGGAAGTCTCTTCAGAGTAAGTATTTTGAATGTGTGACCTGTTGGGGATAATTGAGAGAGTATTCAGCGGCTTTCGAGCCTTAAACGGTACATTTATGCTTGGGTCTCGTGTGGAGAGTCTAGGTTAAGAATTGCGGCATTAAGTAAGGGAGGAGTATCAATTTGAAGGTAAGTCAGAAGGAACTGGGATTAATAGGACAGCTTGGTAGTAGGTAGGGTCGGCATGTTTAGGGGTATGAAGAGTCCTTTGGGTGTTTATGAGGCAATGAGTTTTACAGATGTTTCTTAGCAATGCTCTTGGGCCTTGGTGACCTGCGTTGCTTGGTTGAGTTAGAAGGATTCAGTCCTGAAGGTTTGGTGTGCGACAAATGGAATTCAGATAATTCTTGATGGTTTCTTCTACGGTTGGAAATGTGCATTTTCGGGTGGCTTGATGAGGAAATACATTCAGAAAGGGCAATGTGTTTGGGTTAAGGGTGCTTCATTGGAATTATGATGCTCTCTTGATGGATTGACTGCGAATTTTCAAGGTTGCTTGGTGACACAAAGGAATTATGGGAGTATCCCTAGTGGAATGATTGAGTATTAGAGACATGTTATATATTCGAGTGGTGGAGTTGGGATCAGATATGGTAAATTGGTGCGCTTCATGAACTTTAAGCCTAAGAGTTTTAATAAACAGATTATTTTGTGGTTGTGGACTATGAAGATGCGAGCAAGGCTAGTCAAGTGTTAGTATATGCCATGATTCAGTCATTATAAACTTTCAGAGAGTTATCTACCTATTGTGGGCGACCAGAGTTGACTTAGAGTTATTAGTAGGCCAGTATGGGTGTGTGTTCTGCACCGAGTCGGAATTGTTGACTCCGAATTGCTATTGTTGAGGGATGTGCCATTCGATTGTCATTGAACTTATTCATTTTTTGGAGTGATCTATGAGTTATCTTTCGGTGTTTCGAGGCGTTGTGAACGTTGGTTATATGTGCATAGGGTGCGGTTCTATCGGGGCTTTATTGCGAGATTTGAGTAAGTTAAGTAATGGGGTGTTGCAGGATTGAGACGTGCTGGTTATGTTCTTTCTGGTTCGGGTGGCATGGTATCGTCCGATTTCCCCGTGGTTATGGCAATGCACTTTGAGTACTTGATGTCGAATTTCGCATGGTTATTGATTTTGAGCAAGATGGCTTGGAGTATTTCATGTGGTCGAGTGGTTGGATGGGATCACGCTTTGTAGCGGAGTTAAGTGGAGGTATGATCCTTGGTGTCGGATTCGCGTGGTATGGTTTCACGATGTGTACCAGGCTTTTAGCATGATGTGGTAATGGTAAGTGTTAGTGGTAGGATAGTCCTCTCGTGTGAGTCTTCTTTAGTTTATGAATCGAGCTCCTGGGATGTTGTTATCGAGTGCACGAGTTGCACAAGTTATGGATCTGGATGGTATTGATGCTGATCAGACGTATGGTTGTTGGCTTCCACGTGTTTCTTTCATCATCAGCAGTATATGGAAGTGTTAGAGAGAGGCATTGCTTGATAAGAGGATATGTACCGGTATTGGGTTGTTTTGAGCAGCTATTGTGATTAGGAGTTATCGCTATGGGTGCTTGATTCATGCGGTATATTATGTGATTTCATCTTGGGTTACGGATATGGCTTGATACATAGTGTTCAGACTATTTCAGCTTATAGTCGTGGAAATTTGATCTTGTAAATTATTTCAGAAGTGGAAACTTGGTTCTAAGGTTTATGGGTCAGGATTGGATTTTGAAATTTCAACTGTGTGGTGATATAGGACCTATATGGGGTAGAGTGACGTGGGATCACCTCCGGATATGTGCATGGTAGGTTACACGACAATTTTGGTGGTGTTTGGAACAACTCTAGGCACGTTCGAGGACGAACATATGTTTAAGTGGGGGAGAATGTAACGACCCGGTAGGTCATTCCGTAGAATTGGCACCGTTATTCCTGTTTCTGCCTTGTTATGCGTTGTTAGTTGTTATGATGTGTTGGAGTCGTGTGGTTCGAGTTCGGAGTGGTTGTAATGAGAATTGAGGCACTTAGTCTCTTAAAGTAACCTTATAGTCGGAAAAGTCAATTGGGAGTTGACTTCTTGGAAACGATCTCGGAATGCAAATTTTATGGCTCGGATAGCTTCGTTAGGTGATTTGGGACTTAGGAGTGTGTTCGGAATGTTGTTTCGATATCCGGTGTAGAATTAGGCTTGAATAGGTGAAAGTTAGTTTTTGGCGATTTCCGATCGGCAGTAGAAAATAGGCTATCGGGGTCGGAATGGAATTCAAGAAGTGGGAGCAGGTTCGTAATGTCATTTTGAATATGCGTGCAAATTTTCAGGTCAATCGGATGAGCTTTGGATGGTTTCGGCATCTTTGGTGAAATTTAGAAATTTCAAAGTTCATAGGCTTGAATTTGATGTGATTTTGGTGTTTTTGTGTTGGTTTTGGTGTTTCGAGGGCTCGACTAAGTTTGAACAAGGTTATGGGATATGTTTTCATGTTTGGTTGAGGTCCCGGGGGCCTCAGGTGAGTTTCAGGTGGCTAACAAGGTGATTTTTGGCCTTGGGATACAGCTGATCTGGTGTTGTTGCTGCAGAAGATTTTTACCCTATGCGTTCGCGGTGGGTGTCACGCGTTCGCATAGGGGATCTGGGGAGCTGAGAGATTTTCTTCAATGCGTTCACGAGCCTGGAGGTGCGAACACCGTGAGTTGTGTGGGCTGAGCATCGCGAAAACGGGGGTAGTAGTGCGTTCGCGTAGAGTAAAGGTGGCTGAGGACCCCCAGGCCCATTGGTCTATGCGTTCGCGGGGCCTGGGGTGCGTTCGCGTAGGTTGAGGCAGTTTGTGTTGTGCGTTCGCGGGCTTGTAGCCGCGTTCGCGTAGAGGAAATCAAAGGTCGTTGGGGATTTGTTCTATGAGAACGCGGTCATATTGATGCGTTCGCGATGAAGATAAACTGGGCAGTGTTTAAATAGCCAATCCGACCTTTCTTCATTTTTCAACAATTTTTGATCGGGGTTGAAGCTTTTGAGAGAGATTTTTGAGGAAACCAAAGGGGAATCACTTGGAGGTAGTATTCTTGACTTCGTAACTCGTTTATATGTGATTAAAGGTGTAACGACCCGACCGGTCCTTTTGAGCTCTAGCTCGTCGTTCGGCATATTGAGGCCATGAGAAGCTTCATTTCAGGTATTATAAATTGTAGGCGTGGTCGGAGTTAAATTTCGGAGTCAATTTGGAAAGAAATTCTCATTTCGGAAGCCTTAAGTTGGAAGAATTGACTAAGATTGGATTTTTGAGTAAACGACCTCAGAATTAGGATTTGAAGGTTCTAGCAGGTTCGTATGATGATTTTGGACTTGGGAGTATGTTCGGATCGGGTTTTGATAACCCGGAAGCATTTCGGCATATATCATGGAAGTTAACATTTTAGAAGAAATCTCATAAGTTTGGGTTGAAGTGCATTTCAGTGATATTGATGTCCGTTTGGGATTCCGAGTCTGGGAATAGCTCTTTATGGTGATTCTGGAGTTGGGAGCGCGATCAGAAGTGAACTCGGATGTCCGTAGGTTATTTGAAGTCATTTGGTTAAAGATAGAAATTTGAAGGTTTTTGAGAAATCTGACCGGAAGTGGAAATTTGTATATCGAGGTCGGAATGCGATTCCGGAAGTTGGAGCAGGTCTGTAATGTCGAATATGACTTGTGTGCAAAATTTGGGGTCACTCGGACATGATTTGATAGGTTTCAGCATCGGATGTAGAAGTTTGAAATTTTAAAGTTCATAAAGCTTGAATTGGAGTGCGATTCGTGGTTTCGGCGTTGTTTGATGTTATTTGAGGCCTAGATCAAGTCTGTAGGGTGTTATGGGACTGTGTCGTGTAATTGGACGGGGTCCTAGTGGCCTCGGGTGTGTTTCGGGATAATTTCGGATCATTTTCTTCCTATTTTGCTGCTACTATTTTCTGGTGCTGGTGTTCTCTTATGCGTTCGCATGAGAGGTGTCGCGAACGCATAGGCTATTCTGGGAAAGGAGGAAATTGTTCTATGTGTTCGCATAGGAATATTCGCGAATGCATTGGCTTATTTTGGCCCCAGGGAATTTTGTGTGTTGCGTTCGCGTATTGAGGAGTGCGAATGCGGAGGCTTGGGCTGAGATGACTACGCGAACGCGGGGCTTTGTATGCGAACGCGTAGAGGAAAGAGGAGATGGGGGCCTTTTGGCCTATGAGAACGCGAAGGAGATCGTGCGAACGCGGAGGGTCGGGGCAGTTGACCTTTGCGAACGCAGAGAAGAAAAAATGGGCCTGGGCAGATTGTTTAAAAAACCAGATTTTGGCCATTTTGTTTCATTCTTTCATTTGGTGTGGGCGATTTTGGAGAGCTTCAAGAAGGAATTTTCATCAAGCAACACTAGGTAAGTGAATTCTTCCCATTTGTTTGAGTTAAATATGTGATCTTACATGGATTTAGACATGGAAATTAGTAGAAATTTGGGATTATGAGGGGAAGACCTAGAATTTGGTATTTTGG
This sequence comes from Nicotiana undulata, assembly GCA_005239495.1. Classification (NCBI taxonomy): domain Eukaryota; kingdom Viridiplantae; phylum Streptophyta; class Magnoliopsida; order Solanales; family Solanaceae; genus Nicotiana; species Nicotiana undulata. Next base: position 12,082 of record ML288094.1, read on the forward strand.
ATTTTTACCATGAAATTGAGCATGAAAATCAGAGTAAATTATGTATTTGAGTTAGTAAAGCTATGGGTAATCATTATCTTCGAAAAATTTCGGAATCCGGGCACGTGGGCCCGAGGGCATTTTGGTCAACTTTTTGAGCAGAGTTGGGAATTTATATAATTTGAATTGTTACAAGTATTAGAGTGAATTTTCATTGGTTTGCCCCTTATTTGACTAGTTTTGGAGCGTTGTGCATTGATTCGAGTCGTCGGAAGGGCTTGGAAGCTGGTTATGGATCTTCGGAGCGAGGCAAGTCTCCTTTCTAACCTTGTGAGGGAGAATTGCCCCCATAGGTGAACTAATTGAATAAGTGCTACTATTTGCGGGGGCTACGTACGTATGAGGTGACGGGAGTCCGTGCGTAGCTACTATCATGCTTATGTGAGGGTAGTCTAGGTCCCACTAGCATGTCTTACTTGTTATACTTGTGATCTCGCCAATGATATTAGACTGTTAATATCATCGAATTAGTAATTGATTACCTAAGAAGGTTAGAGTTTACTTTCCTTAATAATTTAGAAGAGATATGATTCTTCCTTTAGATATTTGTGTTCCTGATGAATTGTAATATCTAAAGCCTTATCAAACTTGACAAATGAATTTCCAGAAAAAGATGTAAACACTATCTTCGTGTTCCTTAAAAGAGAATTTCACCACTTTCTTGAGTAGCTGCTTTCTTGATAAAAATGCGGTTTATTTGTGTGAATATGTGTATCTATGGGTACTGAGTCGCATGTATGATTCGCGAGCAGGATAACCATATTATTTATATATGACCGCGTCGCATGATTGATTCGTGAGAGGGGAAAATAGATGCATTTATGGTTCGAGCCGTTCGACTCTTCGGCAGTGCACATTTTATTATTGTTGCTGCGTACTTTCTGTAATTATTACCTGTTTACGCTGGAAACCTTAAATTGTCAACTGAAATGATGAAGATTTTAAATGTTAAATGTGAAAGAAGTTGATATTTCCTATTCCTAATTTTATTAATTTGTCTATGATATTCATGCTTATGTCACACTTGATTATATTAAATGGACCCCTAGCAAGTGTCAAATTCGACTTCTCGTCACTACCTCTCTGAGGTTAGGCAGGATACTTACCGAGTAGATGTTGTTTTCGTACTCATGTTACACTTGATGTGCATTTTATTGCACATGTACATTCATAGCTAGTGGGCATGCTTGACGCAGTGATGTGGCTTACTCGGAGACTTAGACGAGTTGCACCATCCGGAGTCGACCCGCAGCCGATGGAGTCTCCCTCAGATACATTGTGTTTATCTTTATTTTAAATTCCTTGTCCAATTTGTATTTCGCACAAGCACTGTAGTATCTGTATAATTCTTAGAAATTTTCTCATGCACTTGTGACACCGGGTTCTGGGATATGTTTGGGAATTATTTATTTAAACTGGATTGTTAATCTATCGTAATTACTTAATGAAATGAAAAATAACAAATTACCAAATACTAAAACAAGAACTTAATTTAACCATTTAATGATTGGCTTGCCTGACAGCAGTGTACAGCGCCATCACGACCTTATGGATTTTGGGTCGTGACAACGTGGTATCAAAGCAATAGGTTCCCTTAGGTTTCACGAGTCATGAGCAAGTCTAGTAGAGTCTTGCGAATCGGTACAGAGACGTGTGTACTTATCTTCGAGAGGCTACAGGGCTGTTAGGAGTACTTCCCTTCTTGATTCCTCATCGTGCGATTTGATTCCTTTTAAAGCTTGTGCCTATGTTTCTTCCTACTCAATCTGACGCGTCGCGAGCGCTTGCTATAAATCGACAATTTGAGGAATCATAATGGTGCTACGGATATGGTGCGTGATGTTTTCCATATGTAGTTGGTTGGAGCTGTTGTCATTGCTCTACGGAGTGGATATTATGTTGTTTCAACTCAGTAATTGTGTTTCCGAGAGTTTTGAGGCTAGGCTCAGGTTGTTATGATGCTTACAATCGGGGTAATGAATGACTTGGAGGGAGGTCTTCTCAGAGCGTGATTTCGAGATTTCAGTAGTTTAAGTTTCGGCGGAGGAAGGGCAATTGGAATATGAATGTTCAAGTTTGGGTTATAAAGTAGTAAGACTTGGTGCTCCCAAGTGAGGTGGAGTATTCACCTGTGATGTGATATCGTCGTTTTTGATCGAATAGAATGTGTTGTTAAGTTCGCCGGTGTTATAGTTTCTTCGGTTGCATGGGGTCAGAGTATTGTGAAGAAGTATGGAAGAAGCGGTTGTCAGAGATCATGGTGTGCGGTGGTTCAGTATTAAATAAATATTTCTGGTGAAGGCGGCTCGAGAAGGATGATCTTCGGAGAGTTTGAAGTTGTGGTGATCTGCTGGTTTAGGAGCTGCAGAGAATGATATTGAATTGAGGCAACAAATGGGGCATCATTCGATGAAGGAAGACATGTGAGAAGTGTCAGGCGGCGGCTAAATTTCTAAAAGGCCAGGTGTAAGAAAAAGAAGTCAGGTAGTGCTTAAAGGAATGAGTTTAACTAAAGTGGGAGAGTGGCAGCGTAGCATATGAGTTCAGTGGTAAGAAAGCTGCCTATCCTGAGGAGAAGTTTGGAGTGATTTGAGAATTTTAGTGGACGGTGATTGGGTCCACGAGCTTAAATTGAGATGTTGGTTATTTCGGCGGAAGGTTGGATACAACAGAGATGAGTTGTTAGGGATGAAGAAGGATGCAATGTGGAGGTAAATTTGAAGATATTGTCGCGCATTTAATAGATGTCCATGAGGAGCGGACGGACTAGTAAAGTTGGTAAATGAAGAAGGGCGTAGGATGGGGTATTGATGTCGTAGTGATTGTGCAGTGCAGCGTTGTTGGGATGTGTCGGTTGGTAATTTCCATAGGTGGTTTATCTCATGTGGGAAGGTTAGCGGTCGTGTGGTTGGCAAGTTTCTGCGAGGAATTCTAGTGGCTATTCGGTAGGAGGCTGAATTCGTGAATGATGCTAGAGAATTTGAGTAATCATGGAATGCTAACAGGAGAATTTAGAAGAATTTGACGGGTTGGTCGAGCAAGATCATGTTAGAAAGGAAGAAAGAATTTCGGTGGGGTCCAGAGTGGTGCAAGGAGTAGCTTCGGGCTAAGTGGGAGAGTCTCACCGCCTGCAATTGGGTTACATGATTATCTTCTCATGGGGTTGCGGATTATTGGCATATTGGCAAGTTATTACAGCTAAGGGGAAATGAGTAAATGGTAATTGTGCATGGGGTTTGATAAATGTGTGCAAAAGTTGGCCCTATTGGACCAGAGTTAGGCATTGGAAGATTCAGAATTTATGCTTAGTTCATAGGCGAGTTGTAAGGTAGTGACTCAATCGCGTACTTCATTGAAATGGGTGTTCGTGTGTTAGAAGAGCCTTGGAGTTGTTGGTATTCGGGGCCAAGTCAGAGTGGGTGACTCTCAGTAGTGGCCCTAATGAATTCGAAAGTTAAGAATGCGGTGCTTAAGGGTTTCATGTATGCAGTATGGCTAAGAGTCGGGCCTTGCAACAGATTGTGATAGGGGGCCCGGAAATGTTCCATGATGTTTTCGGTTTGCAGTATAGTATTGGAGGAATGAGAGAAATAAACTCCTCATTTGGAGAAAGATTATCAGGATGGGTATATCAGTCGAAGATGTGAATGCGGTTTGTGGGATTGAGACAACATGGTCTCGTGAATAAGGCCACTCGGGATGAGTGAGGATTGAGTTGGTTATGTGTTGAATGGGGTTACCATTATTTCTGAGGCAATTAAGGATAACTAAATGAAGATAGATTGTTTAGCCATGGTTGAAATGGAACATGTACGGCAGTGATAGTTCCTTCAGTGTGATTAAGTTAGGCATGTGGTTTGTGCCGGTGTGTGCGAGGCTTGTTGGCCGCCGTAATAGATTTTATTTGGAAGCATTCTAGTATTATGGCTTGTCAGGCGTAGGCGGATCCCGATGGTGGTATAGACTATTCCTTGAGGATTTGCCTGTTTGTGATTATGAGAATTCACTCGTGTGTTGTTATGGTTCTCTTGAATTGAGGTAAGTAATAGGTTTCTATATGATGAAGTGTTCACCCTATTAGTGGTTCAGGAGTTATGATGGAATTATTGTGCTATTCCGTATTGGCATGTCAGGTGCAGTAAGCAGTAGGGAATTGGAAGTAAGGATCAAGATTGCGGTTTAGTTTTAACAAGGATGTCATGAGCTCGGATGAGCAAGAAAAAGGGATTTGAATGTTTAGAGTAAGTTGGTGTTGTCTTCAACATCACCTGAGATCGTTGTTTGGTGAAAGAGGATTTGTGTCCTAGTTATGGGTCCTTGATTTGTTTTACATTGTTGGTGTGGTCGGTGGTATGGATGCGCAGACTTGTTACCTTGTGTGGAAGGCCGTGGGAGCATGACCACGGAAAGATCGTATGAGTGTGACATGGAGTCACTTAATGGATTGAAGATTTAGACCAAGTATAAAGAAGTATAATATTGCTTATTTGAGGATTTATGTCTGGAAGGCGTTCAGTTCATCTTTGTTATGGATTGTGGGGTGCTTGTCCTTGCTATAGTGAATGTTCTTGCGGGTTACGAGAAAAGTGAGTTATTATGGATCCAGGTGAGGCTATCAGCCTGGTTCAGTGCGAGCAAAATCGGCTTGATGCTTGTGAATGGATTTAAATAAGATTATGGGCTCCATGTGAATCAGATGTGTTCATTTTAGTATAGCGCTCCTCAAGAAGGGGTATTGGAATATTGGATGTTGTTCCATCTTCATCCATTTCATGTAATGTTATGATTGTGTCGTGTGAGTTGTGAAACGGCTTGATAATTTCCTATGCGTTGAGTTTTCGCGTAGTGATGATGTTATGTGAGCAGGAGAGCTCTTGAGATTCAGAGTGTATATATATCGCACCTCTGTTGTGCTTAAGTTTTGTAGCATATGGCTCTATCAGTCTCCCCAAGATGGTATTATGCACATAGAGTGCTTATGACCGATATTCAGTAATTTGTAATAGTGAGCAATCCAGATGTAACGACCCGGTCGGTCGTTCCGTAGAATCTGCATTATATTTACTATTTCTGCCTTGTTATAGGCTGGTTATACTGTTTATGATGTGTTGGAGCCGGTTGGCTCAGGTTAAGAATGGCTGTAGTGAGAATTGAGACACTTAGTCTCTAAAAATAGCATGATAGTTGGAAAAGTCAACTGAGAGTTGACTTATTGGTAAACGATCTCGGAATGCGGATTTTATGGCTCGGATAGCTTCGTTAGGAGATTTGGGACTTAGGAGTGTGTTCAGAATATTTTTGTGATGTCCGGTGTAGAATTAGGCTTGAATTGGCGATGGTGGTTTCTGGCTGGCAGTGGAAAATAGGCTATCGGGGACGGAACAAATTTCCGGAAGTTGGAACATGTTCGTAATGTCATTTGGGATATGTGTGCAAAGTTCCACGTCAATCGGATGTGTTTTGGTTAGTTTTGGCATCTTTGGTGAATTCTAGAAATTTCAAAGTTCATAGGCTTGAATTTGATGTGATTTTTGGTGTTTTGATGTTATTTTGGGTGTTCCGAGAGTGCAACTAAGTTTGAATGATCATATATGATGTGTTGGTATGTTTGGTTGGGGTCCCGAGGGGCTCGGGATTGATTTTGGATGGTTAACGAGAAGTTTCGGAGTTGAAAGGTGCAACAAACAGCTGCTGGTGTGAATTCACTGTTGTTTCCGCACCTGCGGTTGTTTGATCGCAGGTGCGGGCCTGCATGAGCGCAAAAGGCTCCGCAGGTGCAAGATTTGGCTAGCCCAGGAAAAACATCGCAGATGCGGACACTTGATCCCTTGCAGGTGCGGAAGTAGAGCCGCAGGTGCGGGATTTGTCCGGTTTAATGAGAAACCGCAGGTGCGAGATTTTTTCCGCAGGTGCGAAAAACCTGGGCAGAAAAGTATAAAAAGGAGACTTCACAATTTTTAACCCTCTCTTCACCATTGTTGTGCGGGTTCCGAGGTTTTTGAGGGATTTTGAAGAAGAAAACATTGGTGCATCATTGAGGTAAGCTTTTTGGACTTATTAACTCGATTATAGGTGATTAAGGACCTTATTATCAGTGTTTAATTTATGAAAATCAGTAGAGAAATGTGAAACTAGGGCTTGAGATTTTGAGACCTTTTAGGGATGATTTTAGGGGTCAAACAGACTCTGAGTTCAGAGTTCTTTATATGTACGGAATCGTTAGATGATGAGGAAAATTTTGGTATAAAGTTTGTCGAGTTCCGAGAAGCGGGCCCGGGGGTCGGGTTTTGTGCTAAAATTGATATTTTTCGATTGGAATTCATTCCCTTAGCATAGTTTGATGTGAAAAATCAAATCTTTATAGATTTGGAGAAATTGGAAGTTGATTTGAGAGGCAAGCGAGTTGCGGAATAGCTTTTCGGGCTAGTTTGAGGTATGTAATGTCTTTAAATCCTGTCCTGAGGGTATGAAACCCCGGACTTTACATCCTTTCACGGTTTTGGAGTGACATACACACTGGATGAAGAGTGTGGGGCTTTCACGAATTCGAAATTTTGAAATATGATCCTTTTTAGGCAACTATTGAGTTGCGAAACCTCTTTTAAAGCATATGTTTATAGTATTACTATGATTTGATATAATTGGGCTGTAAGCCATGTTGGGGACCTAGTGTCGATCTGTTTTAACCCCTTGGGGGATATTTTACTAATATTCCTCACCTTAAAACTATGATTTTACACTCAGTATTTCTTGTGAAATTATTGACACTCTTATTTGATGATATTACTATTTCTTGAAATGAATTACTGTTTTGGGTCGAGTACCCTGTTTATTTATGGCCCGAGTGGCATGTTGAAAGTGTCTGACTGAGTGAGGCCGAGGGCCAATATTGTGAGGATGTTATGATATGAGAGAGGTCGAGGGCCTGAGAGTGATTGATGCCATGATTTGGCTTGTTTATAGCGCTTGGGCTGTAGGAGCCCTTCCGGAGTCTGTACACCCCAGTGAGCGCAGGTACCTACTGAGTGCGAGTGACGAATGCCGAGTGATTGGGAGGCATGAGTGACAGTGAGGTTTCCCGAGGGGCTGATGCTGAGTGACTGTTACTGAGTGATGGTGAGGTGCTGAGGGAATATTTCTGAGTGATGATTATGCCCGAGGGGCAGTTTTATGATGATATTTTGCTGAGTTTTGATTATGATTCATTTCATTTTTCCAACTAATATTTTGAGAGTTTTACTGAAAAATATTGGAAAATATACTTGTTTCAAAGGATTTTATGGATATTGGTTTTCGAACTCATGTACACTTTATTGAGACTTGGCCTTTTACTGTTTTGTGGAATGGTGTAATTGTGCTGTGTGTTTCTTGTTCTTCAGACTGTGATTTATTTTCATTACTACTGAGTTGGCGTACTCATCATTACTCTCTGCACCTCTGTGTGCAGATCCAGGTACTGGTTCGGAGCAATAGCCATCTGAGTTCGTTATCGTCAGCTTTCGAGATTTCTAGGTAGTTGTCCAGCGTCCGCAGCTTCTCCATTTCCCTTCCTTATTTAGTATTAGTATTTTATTCCTAGACATTGTTTATGACATTAGAAGAGTTAGTTTATTTCTTAGATGCTCGTGATCGGTTGACTCCAGTCTTGGGGGATTTGTTTAGACTGTTAGATTATTATTGCGGTTTAAGACTTAAAGAAATTTTTATACTCATTTTTGCTGGTTATTAATGTTTTTGAGAAATTATATTAAAATGAATGAGTAGTTATGTGATGGTTGGCTAGCCTAGTTCCACGATAGGCGCCATCACGACCTGTTAGGATTTGTGGTCGTGACAAGTTGGTATCAAAGCTTTAGGTTGCATATGACTCAACGGTCATGAGCAGGTTCAGTAGAGTCTTGCGGATAGGTATGGAGACGTCTGTACTTATCTTCGAGAGGCTACAAAACTCTTTTGAAAAATCTCATTTTCTTGAACTCTGTCGTGCCATTCTATTGGTTCTTGAAATCTAAACTCATGTTGTTTCATTCTCTCACAGATGGAGAGGACACGCGCTACGGATCGGGGTTACCACACAGCAGCCAGACCCACAAGGGGTCGAGGCCGTGGTAGAGTTGGGGGACCAGCCCGTGTAGCAGTCGAGACAGTACCAATGGATTCCCCTACTATTCAGGATCAGTTTCTCGCTGAGGGTGCTCCAGCGGGACAGGCTCAGCCGGCAGTGCTTATTGTCATTCCGGGTCTTCAGGAGACCTTGGCTCAGATTCTGACAGTATGTACTAGCTTGGCTCAGGCAGTTGCTATGTCTACTACTGCCGCTACAGCTCAGGCCCGGGGAGGCACTCAGACTCCAGCTGCCCGGACACTTGTGCAGGTTGTACAGGGTTTTCAGGCACCGGGGGAAGTCCCAGCTCAGCCGGTTGCCCCAGTTCAGGACTATGTAGCCCCAGCTATGCCCGAGGATGAGCAGCGTAGGGCACCTAGTCCTAGAGACTAGGTAAGCCTAACAGTTAATAATAACAACAGTAAGTAAAGGAAACTAACAGTCTTGATATAGAAACCTTGACAGAATTTACAATGTTTTTCCAAAACCGGTAATACAAGTCATAACCTCTACGAATATTCTACAACTTCTAAATACAACTGTTCGGAAATAAAAACAACAGTGTATGAATACTACTTATAAGAAGGTGAATCTAAAGCCTGTGAACGCAGCAGCAGGTTACCTTGAGTCTCCCCGTTAATGGTCCATGCGGCTACTAACAATCAATGCCTGGGTCTGTGCAACAAAAATGCACAGAAGAGTAGTATGAGCACACCACATCGGTGCCCAGTAAGTATCAAGACTAACCTCTGTGGATTAGTGACGAGGACTAGTGAAGTAACTGACATGAATATAGAAGTAACCGAACACTACATCTATCTAAGAACTCACGGGATAATTTACAACAAAGACAATATAATGCGGGAGGAAATCGGAAAAATAACCACGAAACATCACAAAATACACAGAAAGATGGACAACAAAAACAAGCCAAACCAGAAGAAAATACAATGCACTAGAGAACCCCACAACTCAACTCCACATTTATTTAATCACATCGAACCTTAGTCATTAAATTCCATAAACTGGTGGAAACGCTTAAACAACATATCATATGAAAAGCTTTGCAAGAAAAATCATTTTAGTATAGAAAGATTTCCTTTGAAACCATGCTTTCTCCAAATATATATATAAGTAAATGTACTAAAGAGAATTACGTAAAACATAGTTTTCTTTCAAAATACGAAGTTTCCAAAGATGCTTTCCCAATAAAAGACTTCCAAGTATCATTTTATGCAAGACTGGTGTTGTTCAAATATACCTTCGATGTAAAAGCCTTTAGATATAATCATTTCGAAACCATTGCTTTTCAATAATACTTTTCAGTAAAATCTCGTAATCATAATATCCTCAAGGTAAATCTATCGGAACTCAGTCCGCACTCAAAACTTGTCTGGTCAATAATTGTAGTAAGAGATCAGTATGAATATCCGCATTAAAACAACGGAATATTAACTCTTAAACAAATGCGGTAAATATCAAACAAGGACACGGGAAAAATATAATGCAAAGACAAGTGCAAGGCATGTCCCCTCGTGCGAAAATAAATAATCACTCGGCACGGAATGTCCCCTCGTGCATAACCTCACAATCACTCGGCACGGAATGTCCCCTCATGCACAAATAAATAAATAAACACTCGGCACAGAATGTCCCCTCGTGCATAACCTCACAATCACTCGGCACGGAATGTCCCCTCATGCACAAATAAATAAATAAACACTCGGCACAGAATGTCCCCTCGTGCATAACCTCACAATCATTCGGCACAGAATGTCCCCTCGTGCATAAATAAATAAATAAACACTCGACACAGAATGTCTCCTCGTGCATAAATAAATAAATAAACACTAGGCACAGAATGTTCCCTCGTTCATAACCTCACAATCACTCGGCACGGAATGTCCCCTCGTGCATAAATAAATAAATAAACAACAAATTGACGAAGCAAATCAACAATAGGAACCATAAATCACAACATCCCAGCAAGGGAATCCAGCAATGCAAACAATATCATAACAACACAAACAATAATAGGAACACACCGTCCCGGCAAGGGAGTCAACAATGAAAACAACACAATCCCAGCAAGGGAAAACAACTATAACCAATCTCGCTTAAGCAATTTAACTTTACGGAATAAACTCAACTTAAACGAAGGTCCATAAATAGACATCAAGGAAACATCAACAACATAAATGTTTATCAACTGACCCAAGTAGCACATAAAGGAGGAATCATAGGAATTATAATGTAAGACTCACGAGCATGCTTGACACCAACGAACGGATGTTCTAACTACGGCTAAGCAACTATAAAACTAGATAATCCTAATATAGTTCATTTGACAGTTTTAGGAAGCAAATATAGCATAAGAATAAGAGCGGTAAAATATTCAGTTAAGTAAATTAGGATCAAATAATCAATGAAGGAATCCAAAAGTAAGTAATCCTAATTTAAGCAGGAAATAATGAAATTAACAACCAAGGATGCAAATGTAACAATTACAACTCATACACAGGTAACATAAGAACCTACGAATCATAAAAAACCAATCTATTAGCAAATAAGTCTGAGTACGCACTCGTCACCTCGTATACACGGACTACAATCAACAAGGAAGACTCAATCCTAAGGGGTAGTTCCCCCACACAAGGTTAGGCAAGATACTTACCTCAAAGACGACAACCGGATACTCAAAAGTGAAATTCTCGGGCGGAAAGACCTCTGGACGGCTCACAATCAACTAAAACAACTTCAAAATACACATAACATGTATAAAGAATGATTCCGAATAATAAAGTTTCAATCTTTACTAATTTATAAAAATCGACCCAAAAGTCAACCCCCGGGCCCGCACCTCGGAACCCGATAAATGTTACAAATTCCAATTACCCATTCCGATACGAGTTCACCCATACTAAATTTATCCAATTCCGATATCATTTGGTCATTCAAATCATGAATTTTCATTTTTGAAGTTTTCTTTCAAAACCCACAATTCCCTCAACCCAAAACACCAATTAAATGATAAAAACAAGAACTAATTCATGAAATATAATTAATTATAGTGGAAGAACACTTACCCATTTGATTTGTGTGAAACCCCCTCAAAAAATCACCCAAAACCGAGCTCTAGAAGTCAAAATATGTTTAAAATGGCTTAACCCTCGTTTTTGGAAACTTATATTCTGCCCTAATGTTTAATGAATCGCGATCGCGGAACATTGATTGCGATCGCGGAGAAGAAGAGGAATGCTGCCCAGGCTTAAAGCACTACGATCGCGGGGGAAGTAATGCGATCGCGAAGAGGAACAATTGTGACTGGCCAAAATGCACTATGCGAACACGACACTGAGTATGCGAACGCGGATATATCACTGCGATCGCGAAGAGAAGTCAACCTACAGACCCCCAGCCCCATTTCTATTATGCGAACGCGAATCATTGGATGCGATCGCGATGAAGGAGAAAATGTGCTATCGCGATCGCGGTCTACTATATGCTAACACAGTGAAGGAAATCACTTGAGAGTCAGACAACTTTATGCGATCGCGGTTACTTCCATGTGATCGCATAGGAGAAAACCAGAAGGCAAGTTTCAGTTGTTCAAAAATAGGAAAAATGGACCTGAAACCCATCTGAAACACACCCGAGGCCCCCGGGACCCCGTCCAATCACACACCCAAGTATTATAACCTAACACGGACTCGCTCGAGGTTTCTAAACACATAAAACAACACTAAAACAACGAATCAAACCAAAAATCAAACTTATGAATTTTCAAAACTTCAAATATCAACACTCGCGTAGAAACCAATCAATTCAACTCGGAATGACGTGAAATTTTGCAGACAAGTCACAAATAAAACAACGGACCCACAACCATTCCCGAAATTCTATTCCGAGTTCGATATCAAAATTTCACCTACCGGCCGAAATCGCCGAAATTCTAACTTTCGCCAAATTACCTCAAATCCCTCTACGGACCTCCAAATCTAATTCTGGACACGCGCCTAAGTCCAAAATCATCATACGAAGCTGTTGACATTAACCAAAACTCATTCCGAGGCCGTTTACACAAAAGTCAAACCTCCGGTCAACTTTCATCACTTAAGCTTCCAAAACTGAAATGTTTCTTCCAATTCGACTCTGAATTACCGGTAACTGAATCTAACCACGCACGCAGGTCGATATACACAACGTGAAGATGTTTATGACTTTACACCATCGTACGGAGCTTAAATTCCCGAAACGACCGGTCGGGTCGTCACATTCTCCCCCTCTTAAACAAACGTTCGTCCTCGAGCGTGCCAAGATTTACCATGAACTCTTCCACCCATTGATTGTACACTTCTAACACATACCCGCGGGTGATCCCACGTCACCCAAAACACACATAATCCTGACGAAACAATCACAACTGCAACATAGCCCTCTCATCACCACCGATCAGCCTCATACCTCAATTTCTCACCTTTTACCCATTTCGCAGAAGACCCGATTCTAAATCCATATCCGGCATTAGCCTCAACCAGCTGCATCAACCCAGGTCTACACCCATAAGGACGACCACACAATATAGCTCATCACAAATAGGCTCAAATAGCACTTTTGATCACAATAACTGCCCGAAATCAACTCAACATTGGCAATTGGCCCCACATATGGAAGAACTCTGTTTCCAAACCCCATAATATTGATAATGATGCAATGAACACAAATACTTCATTATTAAACACTCGAATCACCAAGCCACAACTAACACCACCGGGCACACATATCACAAACTAAGCTAAGGAAACACATAACAAAATGATTGATTATGAAAATAGAAGCATATAAGGATCTATCAAACAAAAGCCCATTGGCAACTCTCTATCAATATTGACTTACCAAAAGCAATATAACAAGGAAAAAGCAAAGCATATGAACATATCACAAGGATACCATCCTGATAAAATTTCCACTGCGATACTCAATCAGGTCTAAAAATATCGAATCACAAATATCACGAGGACCTCACCCTCAACTCGGAATCACATACCGAAATATATCATACCAATAGAAATTTCTCCATTAACTCATCTCGGCTGATAAAAGTCATAATACTAACTGAACTCACATCTCGATGGAATATCAAATCACAGCTCGTAAACAAAATACTTAGGAAAAATCATATAAAGCTCACCATAATGAACAACAAGGACTCACCTCTAGTTTCACCACTAGCAAGGATGAATGAGACAATGATAGAAACGGGCTACTATTCATAGGATCTCCCAACAGGAGCAAACACAAAAACAGAGTGCAAAACATGAACTCACTCATAAATGAAACAACAAATGAGGGAAACTCGTCCTGACCAACAGAACTATATTGAAATACAATGGTACCCCACTTTAGCACATCACAACATACCTGGGTGATAATCCCTGACCCAACGATCTCCAGCCTATAATATGAAAAACATCAACGGGTCAGGCCTCCTCCTCTTGGGCGGCCTCAACTCATCTGAATACCCTGCTATAGCGCACTTACCTGAACCCTAGAACAATCTCTCACCCTGTGACTAACATCCCACATTGAAAACAATCTCTCTGCCGACGTGGCTGTGGAAAACACACAATACGGATCCTTTGAGACCCATGAGTACCTGAAAAGCCCCCATGCAAAGCTGGTAATGCAAAGCGAACTGGTTGACCCCAAAATTCTCTACCATGACATACCTTGGTTCCATAATAAGAACCAGTAGATTACTCCGGTCTACGAGGCCTCCTCGCCTCCCAAAACTCTCTCTCCTGATCTCGTCTGTCCTTTCGCTCTCGGTCCTACAGGCTCTCTAACCGGCGAGCGATCCCCACTACCTGCTGAAACGAGGCATCCTACCCTAACTCTCGAGTCCCGCTGAACCGAATATCATGTCTGAATCTCCCAATGACTCCACGGACTCATCTCCTAACTGAAGCAACCAAGCGAAGTGCATGTCTGGCCAACTCACTGAATCTAACGGCATACTCCAATAGTGACATAGAGCCCTGACGCAACTGCTCAAACTCCACGCGCCGTACATCCCGAAAGAACTGAGGTGCAACCTCCCTCAAACAATTTCCGAAAGCTGACTTCATGCTAGTGAAGCTTAGGCCAGGTTACCCCAACTCACATGCCTCCACCACTGATCAACCCACTATTCTGAACCTGATACGTGGCAAAAGCAATCCCGCCCGTCTACACAACCCCCGAAGTACGAAAAATATAGTGACACTCCCCCAGGAAACCCTAGGCACCATATGCCGCCAAACCACTGAAAGATGGAAGGGTGGTACTTCCTGTACCTGTCAAGTCCAAGGTATTCTTCCTCCGATGCTACTTCCCTAACCACGGGCTAAACTGAAACCACATGTCGGGCTGCCATGACAACTGGAACCTGACCAATATGATCTTGTTGCTCTGGAGTGTAGACGGTGGGAGTCTGAACTCCTCCCCTGATCCGTGTAATAGCCGGTGAACTAAAATCAATCTCGCTTGAGTCAATGTACCAATTATTCTCAAAACTATGCCCAGGTCTCCTGAAATCGGGGGTAGCAACAGGCTCCCCCACTACATGTCTCCCAACTAGAACTATTGGTGACTCCTCAACGGCTACTCTAGAAGGCATCTTAACGGCGACACGTGCTCCTCGTCGGCCTCTATCTCTGACCCTTACGACATTTGCTTCGGGGTAACATCATCAGGAACCGCAGTTCGTGTCCTCACCAACGGTGAGAGAATGGAACGATAATTTCAAACTTCAAGATCAATGAACTTGCACGATAGGAATGAAGGAAGTGAAGTTGTCCTAATAGTTCCGTAGCCTCTCGAAGATAAGTACAGTCGTCTCTGTACCGATCCCCAAGACTCTACTAAACTCGCTTATGACTCGTAGCACCTATGAACCTAGAGCTCTGATACCAACTGTCACGAACCCAAATTTCCCTCCGTTGGGTATCGTGATGGCACTTAGTCCTAAAGACTAGGTAAGCCTAACAGTTAATAATAACAACAATAAGTAAAGGAAACTAACAGTCTCGATATAGAAACCTTGACAGAATTTACAATGTTTTCCCAAAACCGGTAATACAAGTCATAACCTCTACGAATATTCTACAACTTCTAAATACAACTGTTCGGAAATAAATACAATAGTGTATGAATACTACTTATAAGAAGGTGACTCTGAAGCCTGCGAATGCAGCATCATGTTACCTTGAGTCTCCCCGTCAATGGTCCATGCGGCTACTAACAATCAATGCCTGGATCTGTGCAACAAAAATGCGCAGAAGAGTAGTATGAGCACACCACAACGGTGCCCAGTAAGTATCAAGACTAACCTCGGTGGAGTAGTGACAAGGACTAGTCAAGACACCACTGGTCTACAAAAATAACTGACAAGAATATAGAAGTAACCGAACACTACATCTATCTAAGAACTCACGGGATAATTTACAACAAAGACAATATAATGCGGAAGGAAATCGGAAAAATAACCACGAAACAACACAAAATACACAGAAAGATGGACAACAAAAACAAGCCAAACCAGAAGAAAACACAATGCACTAGAGAACCCCACAACTCAACTCCACGTTTATTTAATCACATCGAACCTTAGTCATTAACTTCCATAAACTGGTGGAAATGCTTAAACAACAGATCATATGAATAGCTTTGCAAGAAAAATCATTTTAATATAGAAAGATTTCCTTCGAAAACATACTTTCTCCAAAAATATATATAAGTATATGTACTAGAGATAATTACATAAAACATAGTTTTCTTTCAAAATACGAAGTTTCCAAAGATGCTTTCCCAATAAAAGACTTCCAAGTATCATTTTATGCAAGACTGGTGTTGTTCAAATATACCTTCGATGTAAAAGCCTTCAGATATAATTATTTCGAAACCATTACTTTTCAATAATACTTTTCAGTAAAATCTCGTAATCATAATCTCCTCAAGGTAAATCTATCGGAACTCAGTCCGCACTCAAAACTTGTCTGGTCAATAATTGTAGTAAGAGGTATGAATATCTGGATTAAAACAACGGAATATTAACTCTTAAACAAATGCGGTAAATATCAAACAAGGACACGGAAAAAATATAATGCAAAGACAAGTGCACGTCATGTCCCCTCGTACTAAAATAAATAATCACTCGGCACAGAATGTCCCCTCGTGCATAAATAAATAAATAAATAAACACTCGGCACGGAATGTCCCCTCGTGCATAAATAAATAAATAAATAAACACTCGGCACGGAATGTCCCCTCGTGCATAAATAAATAAATAAACACTCGGCACAGAATGTCCCCTAGTGCATAAATAAATAAACGCTCGGCACAGAATGTCCCCTCGTGCATAACCTCACAATCACTCGGAACGGAATGTCCTCTCGTGCATAACCTCACAATCACTCGGCACGGAATGTCCCCTCGTGCATAAATAAATAAATAAACAACAAATTGACGAAGCAAATCAACAATAGGAACCATAAATCACAACGTCCCAGCAAAGGAATCCAACAATGCAAACAATATCATAACAACACAAACAATAATAGGAACACACCGTCTCGGCAAGGGAGCCAACAATGAAAACAACGCCATCCCGGCAAGGGAAAACAACTATAACCAATCTTGCTTAAGAAATTTAACTTTACGAAATAAACTCAACTTTAACGAAGGTCCAGAAATAGGCAACATCAAGGAAACATCCACAACATAAATGTGTATCAACTGACCCAAGTAGCACATAAAGGAGGAATCATAGGAATTACAATGTAAGACTCACGAGCATGCTTGACACCAACGAACGGATGTTCTAACTACGGCTAAGCAACTATAAAACTAGATAACCCTAATACAGTCCATTTGACAGTTTTAGGAAGCAAATATAGCATAAGGATAAGAGCAGTAAAATATTCAGTTAAGTCAATTAGGATCAAATAATCAACAAAGGAATCCAAAAGTAAGTAATCCTAATTTGAGCTGGAAATAATGAAATTAACAACCAAGGATGCAAATGTAACAATTACAACTCATACACAGGTAACATAAGAACCTACGAATCCTATAAGGCCAATCTATTAGCAAATAAGTCCGAGTACGCACTCGTCACCTCGTATACATGGACTACAATCAACAAGGAAGACTCAATCCTAAGGGATAGTTCCCCCACATAAGGTTAGGCAAGATACTTACCTCAAAGACGACAATCGGATACTTAAAAGTGAACTTCTCAGGCGGAAAGACCTCCGGACAGCTCACAATCAACTAAAACAATTTCAAAATACACACAACACGTATAAGGAATGATTCTGAATAATAAAGTTTCAATCTTTACTAATTTATAAAAATCAACCCAAAAGTCGACCCCCGGGCCCCCACCTCAGAACCCGACAAATGTTACAAATTCCGATTATCCATTCCGATACAAGTTCACCCATACTAAATTTATCCAATTCCGATATCATTTGGTCATTCAAATCATGAATTTCATTTTTGAAGTTTTCTTTCAAAACACACAATTCCCTCAACCCAAAACACCAATTAAATGATAAAAACAAGAACTAATTCATGAAATATAATTAATCATAGTGGAAGAACACTTACCCATTATATTTGTGTGAAAACCCCTCATAGAATCACCCAAAACCGAGCTCTAGAAGTCAAATTTCATTTAAAATGGCTTAACCCTCATTTTTGGAAACTTATATTCTGCCCAGATGTTTAATGAATCGCGATCGTGGAACATTGATTGCGATCGCGGAGAAGAAGAAGAATGTTGCCCAGGCTTAAAGCACTGCGATCGCGGGGGAAGTAATGCGATCGCGAAGAGGAACAATTGTCACTGGCCAAAATGCACTATGCGAACACGGCACTGAGTATGCGAATGCGGAGAAAAAGAAATGCATACCTGTGCAAACGCGGATATATCACTGCGATCGCGAAGAGAAGTCAACCTACAGACCCCCAGCCCCATTTCTATTATGCGAACGCGAATCATTGGATGCGATCGCGATGAAGGAGAAAATGTGTTATCGCGATCGCGGTCTACTATATGCTAACGCAGTGAAGGAAATCACTTGAGAGTCAGACAACTTTATGCGATCGCGGTTACTTCCATGTGATCACATAGGAGAAAACCAGAAGGCAAGTTTCAGTTGTTCAAAAATAGGAAAAATGGACCTGAACCCCATCTGAAACACACCCGAGGCCCCCGGGACCCCGTCCAATCACACACCCAAGTATTATAACCTAACACGGACTCGCTCGAGGTTTCTAAACACATAAAACAACACTAAAACAACGAATCAAACCAAAAATCAAACTTATGAATTTTCAAAACTTCAAATATCAACACTCGCTTCGAAACCTATCAATTCAACCCAGAATGACGTGAAACTTTGCAGACAAGTCACAAATAACACAACGGACCCACCGCCATTCTCAAAATTCTATTTCGATCCAGATATCAAAATTTCACCTACCGGCCGAAATCCCCGAAATTCTAACTTTCGCCAAATTACCTCAAATCCCTCTACGGACCTCCAAATCTAATTTCGAACACGCGCCTAAGTCTAAAATCATCATACGATGCTGTTAACATTAACCAAAACTCATTCTGAGGCCGTTTACACCAAAATCAAACCTCCGGTCAACTTTCATCAGTTAAGCTTCCAAAATTGAAATGTTTCTTCCAATTCGACTCTAAATTACCCGGTAGCTGAATCTAACCAAGCATGCATGTCGATATACACAACGTGAAGTTGTTTATGACTTTATACCACCGAACGGAGCTCAAATTCCAGAAATGACCGGTCGGGTCGTCACATTAGTAGACTTCAACCTCCGACTTCCAGTGGCACAAAGGGTGAGGATGCCCAAGACTTTCTGGATAAGTGCCAGAGGAGAAGCAGCGTAGTCAGTTTGAGAAGCTGCGCCAGGGAGAGTTGTCAGTCACACAGTACGAGATGTGGTTTTCCGAGTTGTCTAGACGTGCTTCTAAGTTAGTCCCTACTGATAGGGAGATGATTAAGAGGTTTGTAGATGGTCTCACGTATCAGCTTCGCATTTTGATGACCACCGAGAGTGTCTAGAGCTACATTCGAGCAGGTTGTTGACAACTCTCGGGATATTGAGTCGGTTCGCAAGCAGGAGCGTGATGAGAGGAAGGCCAAGTGGCCTCGGGGATCAGGTAGTTTCAGCGGTGGCCCTTCCAGAGGGCAGTTTCAGCATAACAGAGGTCGTCCATTCAGACCACCTCAGTCAACTCGCCCAGCTTATAGTGGCGCATCTTCGGGGCAGGGTCCCCACAACTCTTATCTAGGATGTTCATCTTTTAGTGCCCTTCCAGCTCAAAGCTCCTCCAGATCATCATCCTTTCAGGGTTCTTCTATGCATGGTTCATCCAGTGGTTATCATGGTGGCAGGGGTTCCCTTCAGTCCCCATCTCCAGCTCCAGGTAGTTGTTTTGAGTGTGGAGAGTTTGGACATGGGTAGAGACAGTGTCCTCGTCGTGCTAGCAGTTCATCTCAGCAGAGGGTTCAGCCCTCGACTTCATCCCTAGTCACTTCACCACCTACCCAGGCAGCTAGGGGTGGTGGTCAGGCAGCTAGAGGCCGCCCTAGAGGGGGAGGTCGAGTAGGTGGAGGCCAGCCACGTATCTATGCACTTCCGGCTAGGCCTGATGCTATGGCGTCTAATGCGGTGATTACAGGTACTATCTCAGTTTGTCACAGTGATGCTTTGGCTTTATTTGACCCTGGTTGTCACAAGGATTCTCTTATATTGCTTCACCTTTGGCCAGATTGACCCAGAAGGGTGCTCCATTCACATGGTCTGATGAGTGTGAAGAGAGCTTTCAGAAGCTCAAGTCAGCATTGACCATAGCTCCGGTATTGGTTTTGCCTACTGGTTCAGGTTCTTATACAGTCTACTGTGATGCTTCTAGAGTTGGCTTGGGAGCGATATTGATGCAGGACGGTAGGGTCTAGGCAGTTGAAGGTGCACGAGAATAACTATCCAGTGCACGATCTTCAGTTAGCTGCCATTGTTCATGCTTTGAAGATTTGGCGCCATTATTTGTATGGAGTGTAGTGTGATATTTTCACTGATCATCGTAGTTTGCAGTATCTGCTGAAGTAGACGGACTTGAATTTGCGTCAGAGAAAGTGGTTAGAGTTTCTCAAGGATTATGACCTCACTATTTTGTATCATCGGAGAAAGGCCAATGCAGTGGCCGATGCTTTGAGTCGCAGAGCAGAGAGTTTGGGAAGTCTAGCTTACCTTTCAGCAGCAGAGCAACCTTTAGCAATTGATGTTCAGGATTTAGCGGGTCAGTTAGTGAGATTGGATTTGTCAGAGCCTCCGCGTGTATTAGCTAGCATGGCTTCCAGGTCTTCTCTTTATGATCAGATTAGAGCACGCCAGTATGATGACCAGCACTTGTTAGTTCTCCAGAACAGGGTTCGTCGAGGTGATGCCAGGGATGTGACTATTGGTGATGACGGAGTTATGAGGATACAGGGCTGTATTTGCGTGCCCAATGTGGATGGGCTTCGAGAGTTGATATTAGTCGAGGCCCACAACTCGCGGTATTCCATTCATCCGGGTGCTGCGAAGATGTATCAGGATTTGAGACAGCAATATTGGTGGAGGCGGATGAAGAGAGACATTGTTGAGTATGTAGCACGGTGTCTCAACTGCCACCAGGTCAAGTATGAGCACCAGAGACCAGGCGGATTACTTCAGAGGTTAGATATTCCGGAGTGGAAGTGAGAGCGGATTACTATGGACTTTGTAGTTGGGCTTCGATGGACTTCGAAGGGTTTTGATGCTATTTGGGTCATTGTGGATCGGATGACCAAGTCCGTGCACTTCATTCCTGTCAGTACTACTTATACTTCGGAGCGGTTAGCTGGTATCTACATCAGGGAGATTGTCCGATTGCATGGAGTTCCGGTTTCTATCATTTCTGACAGAGGTACTCAGTTCACATCTCAGTTTTGGAGGGCCGTACAGAGAGGTATGGGTACTCAGGTAGAGTTGAGCACAACATTTCATCCTAAGACCGATGGGCAGTCGGAACAGACTATTCAGATTTAGGAGGACATGTTGCGTGCATGTGTTATTGACTTTGGTGGTTCATGGGATCAGTTTCTGCCACTTGTGGAGTTTGCATATAATTTTAGCTACTAGTCCAGTATTCAGATGGCCCCGTATGAGGCTTTATATGGCAGGATGTGTAGATCTCCGGTTGGTTGGTTCGAGCCCGGTGAAGCTAGGCTATTAGGCACAAATTTGATTCAGGATGCGTTGGAGAAGGTGAAGTTGATTCAGGAGCGCCTTCGCACGGCGCAGTCTAGGCAGAAGAGTTATGCAGACCGGAAGGTCCGAGATGTGTCTTTTATGGAAGGTGATAAGGTACTGCTGAAGGTATCACCCATGAAGAGTGTTATGAGGTTCGGAAAGAGGGGAAAGTTGAGTCCACGGTTTATTAGTCCTTTTGAGGTGCTTCAGAAGATTGGAGAGGTGGCTTATAAACTTGCCTTGCCACCCATATTATCGAGTGTTCATCCGGTATTTCATGTTTCGATTCCCCGAAAGTATGTTGGTGACCCATCTCATGTTTTGGACTTCAGTACAGCTCAACTCGAGGGTGATATGTCATATGAGGTAGAGCCAGTAGCCATTTTGGGTCGTCAATCAGAAAGTTGAGGTCTAAGGATATAGCTTCAATGAAGGTACAGTGGAGAGGTCAGCCAGTAGAGGAATCTACTTGGGAGACCGAGAGGGAGATGCAGAGCAGATATCCTCACTTGATTGAGACTCCAGGTATGTTTCTAGACCCGTTCGAGGACGAACGTTTGTTTAAGAGGGGGAGAATGTAACGACCTGGTCGGTCATTCCGTAGAATCTGCATTATATTTACCGTTCTGCCTTATTATAGGTTGGTTATATTGTTTATGATGTGTTGGAGCCGGTTGGCTCGGGTTCAGAATGGCTGTAGTGAGAATTGAGACACTTAGTCTCTAAAAATAACCTGATAGTTGGAAAAGTCAACTGAGAGTTGACTTATTGGTAAATGATCTCGGAACGCGGATTTTATGACTCGGATAGCTTTGTTAGGTGATTTGGGACTTAGGTGTTCGGAATATTTTTGTGATGTCCGGTGTAGATCTAGGCTTGAATTGGCAAAAGTTAGTTTTTGGTGATTTTCGGTTGGCAGTGAAAAATAGGCTATCGGGGTCGGAATGGAATTCCGAAAGTTGGAACAGGTTCGTAATGTCATTTTGTATAGGTGTGAAAAATATCAGTTCAATCGGATGTGTTTTGGTTAGTTTCGGCATCTTTGGTGAATTCAAGAAATTTCAAAGTTCATACGCTTGAATATGATGTGATTTTTGGTGTTTTGATGTTATTTTGGGTGTTTCGAGAGTGCAACTAAGTTTGAATGATCATATATGATGTGTTGGTATGTTTGGTTTGGGTCCCGAGGGGCTCGGGATTGATTTCGGTTGGTTAATGGGAAGTTTCAGAGTTAAAAAGTGCAGCAAACAACTGCTGGTGTGAATTCACTGTTGTTTCCGCACCTGGGGTTGTTTGATCGCAGGTGCGAGCCCGCAGGAGCGCTCCGCAGGTGTGAGATTTGGCCAGCCCAGGAAAAACATCGCAGATGCGGACACTTGACTGTGCAGGTGCGGGATTTGCTCAGTTTAATGAGAAACCGCAGGTGCGGTCCACCTGAGCGCAGGTGCGGTCCACCTGAGCGCAGGTGCGGACTGCAGGTGCGAGATTTTGACCGCAGGTGCGAAAAGCCTGGGCAGAAAAGTATAAAACGGAGACTTCACGATTTTTAACCCTCTCTTCACCATTGTTGTGCGGGTTCCGAGATTTTTTTAGGGATTTTGAAGAAGGAAACGTTGGTGCATCATTGAGGCAAGCTTTTTGGACTTATTAACTCGATTATAGGTGATTAAGGACCTTATTATCAGTGCTTAATTTATAAAATCAGTAGAGAAAGGTGAAACAAGGGCTTGAGATTTTGAGACCTTTTAGGGATGATTTGAGGGGTCAAACGGACTCCGATTTCAGATTTATTTATATGTACGGACTCGTGAGATTATGAGAAACATTTTGGTATAAAGTTTGTTGAGTTCCGAGACGCGGGACCGGGGGTCGGGTTTTGGCTAATTTCGGGTTTTGTGCTAAAATTGATATTTTTCGATTGGAATTCATTCCCTTAGCATAGTTTGATGTAAAATATGATCTTTATAGATTTGGAGAAATTGGAAGTTGATTTGAGAGGCAAGCGTGTTGCGGAATAGCTTTTCGGGCTAGTTTGAGGTAAGTAATGTCTTTAAATCCTGTCCTGAGGGTATGAAACCCCGGACTTTACATCCTTTCACGGTTTTGGAGTGATGCACACACTGGATGAAGAGTGTGGGGCGTGCATGAATTGGAAATTTGGAAATATGTTCTTTTTTAGGCAACTGTTGAGTTGCGAAACCTCTTTTAAAGCATATGTTTTATAGTATTACTATGATTTGATATAATTAGGCTGTAAGCCATGTTCGGGGCCTAGTGCCGATCTGTTTTAACCCCTTGGGGGCTATTTACTGATATTCCTCACCTTGAAACTATGATTTTACACTCAGTCTTTCTTGTGAAATTGTTGACACTCCTATTTGATGATATTACTATTTCTTGAAATGAATTACTGTTTTGGGTCGAGAACCCCGCTTATTTATGGCCCGAGTGGCATGTGAGAGTATTTGACTGAGTGAGGCCGAGGGCCAATATTGTAAGGATGTTATGATATGAGAGAGGCCGAGTGCCTGAGAGTGATTGATGCCATGATTTGGCTTGTTTATAGCGCTTGGGCTGTAGGAGCCCCTCCGGAGTCTATACACCCCAGTGAGCACAGGTACCTACTAAGTGCGAGTGCCGAGTGATGTGTGATTGGGAGGCATGAGTGACAGTGAGGTTTCCCGAGGGGCTGATGTTGAGTGACTGTTACTGAGTGATGGTGAGGTGCTGAGGGAATATTTTTGAGTGATGATTATGCCTGAGGGGCAGTTTTATGATGATATTTTGCTGAGTTTTGATTTTATTCACTTCATTTTTCAAACTGATATTTTGAGAGTTTTACTGAGAAATATTGGAAAATATACTTGTTTCAAAGGATTTTATGGAAATTGGTTTTTGAACTCATGTGCACTTTATTGAGACTTGGCATTTTACTGTTTTGTGGAATGGTGTAATTGTGCTGTGTGTTTCTTATTCTTCAGACTGTGATTTATTTTCATTACTACTGAGTTGGCGTACTCATCATTACTCCCTGCACCTCTGTGTGCAGATCCAGGTACTAGTTTGGAGCAGTAGCCATCCGAGTTCGTTATCGTCAGCTTTCGGGATTTCGAGGTAGCTGTCCAGCGTCCGCAACTTCTCCATTTCCCTTCCTTATTTAGTATTAGTATTTTATTCCTAGACATTGTTTATGACATTAACAAAGTTAGTTTATTTCTTAGATGCTCGTGATCGGTTGACTCCAGTCTTGGGGGATTTGTTTAGACTGTTAGATTATTATTGCGGTTTAAAGACTTAAAATAAATTTTATACTCATTTTTGCTGGTTATTAATGTTTTTAAGAAATTATATTAAAATGAATGAGTAGTTATGTGATGGTTGGCTAGCCTAGTTCCATGATAGGCGCCATCATGACCTGTTAGGATTTTGGGTCATGACACCAGATCCGTGTATATCTCCTTATGTGAATTTTATGATGGGATCGGGTGGCACGCCGCAACAATGTGATGTTGAGTAAGGTTCCTCTATTTATTTTTCTTGTGTTTTGCTTCCTATTTTCTAAGGAAAATCCATATTAGTTGCGTGAGTTGAGTAGTCCCTTCCAGAGTCATTCCTTATGTATCATGTTCGAGTTGTGGCCTATTGGCGCATTGTGGCATCGTGTGAGACTGTTGGTCATGTCTGGAGTGATTGGTTGCCTGAGCAGCTCATATTGGGTGAGACGAGACTATTGGATCAGGGATCAGTGTGATAAGATATTTTGTGAAGTATAGTAAAGAACAAATACCATTATTTGGCTCGTAATGAGACGATGATTTTAGTCAAGAGGAAAAATTCAATGGTTGATTAACTCTGCAATTGGTTAGAAATTTCTACACATCTCCTCCGTTGTGGTGGTATCATCAGCGTTATAGCAGTATGTGTGTGTGTGTGTATATATGTATATATATCACAAGGTGCATTTGGAGCATCAGCTTCATGAAAATTTGGCTATTAAGGTTCAGGGAATGTCATTGTGGTTAGATGATGAATTATGCGATGCATGGTGCTAATTCTGCAAGTTATGCAGTCATGTTTTGGTGCATCGGGTGGTAGTTGATGCAGTGTTAATATATTGGAAACAGGCCTGGTAGAGAATTTCAGGTATTGGGACTGGGTTCTGAGTTTATTGTATGGATAAAAGAGGATACCTTCAGAATTGTTCGAGCAAGTGTACTCAACTGGGTTGTGGTAGCACAGTCAGGTGCACGAGGTGTTAAGCCGTGATTTCAGATAACTCCATAGCAGTTCTTAGCACGTTCGAGGACGAATGTATGTTTAAGTGGGAGAAAATGTAACGATCCAACTGGTCGTTTTGAGCTCTAACTTGTCGTTCGACAGTTTGAGGCCATGAGCAGCTTCATTTCAGGTATTATGACTCGTAGGCGTGGTCTAAGTTGAATTTCGGGAAGTTCGGAGTCAATTTGGAAAGAAAATTCTCATTTCGGAAGCCTTAAGTTGAAAGAATTGACTAAGATTGGAATTTTGAGTAAACAACCTCAGAATCAGGATTTGAAGGTTCCAGCAGGTTCGTATGATGATTTCGGACTTGGGAGTATGTTCAGATCGGGTTTTGATAACCCGGAAGCGTTTCGGCGTATATCGTGGAAGTTAACATTTTAGAAGAAATTTCATAAAGTTGAAGTGAGTTTCAGTGATATTGATGTCCGCTTGGGATTCCGAGTCTGGGAATAGCTCCATATGGTGATTTTGGAGTTGGGAGCGCGATCGGAAGTGAATTCAGATGTCTGTAGGTTATTTTGAAGTCATTTGGCTAAAGATAGAAATTTGAAGGTTTTTGAGAAATCCGACCGGAAGTGGAAATTGTGATATCGGGGTCGGAATGCGATTCCAGAAGTTGGAACAGGTCCGTAATGTCGAATATGACTTGTGTGCAAAATTTGTGGTCAATCGGACGTGATTTGATAGGTTTCGGCATCGGATGTAGAAGTTTGAAATTTCAAAGTTCATAAAGCTTGAGTTGGAGTGCGATTCATGGTTTCAGCGTTGTTTGATGCGATTTGAGGCCTCGATCAAGTCCGTGGGATGTTATGGGACTGAGTCGTGTAATTGGATGGGGTCCCGGGGGGCTCGGGTGTGTTTCGGGATAATTTTGGATCATTTTCTTCCTGTTTTGCTGTTGTTGTTTTCTGGTGCTAGTGTTCTCCTATGCATTCGCATGAGAGGTGTCGCGGACACATAGGCTATTCTGGGCAAGGAGGAAATTTCTCTACGCGTTCGCATGGGAATATTCGCGAACGCATAGGCTTATTTTGGCCCCAGGGAATTTTGTGTGTTGCGTTCGCGTATTGAGGAGTGCGAACGCGGAGGCTTGGGGTGAGACTACTACGCGAACGCGGGGCTTTGTATGAAAACGCGTAGAGGAAAGGGGAGCTGGGGTCCTGGGGGCCGTTTGGCCTATGCGAACGCAAAGGAGATCGTGCGAACGCGGAGGGTCAGGGCAGTTGGCCTTCGCGAACGCATTCCGGGTGTCGCGAACGCAGAGAAGAAAAAATGGGCGTGGGCAGATTGTTTAAAAAATGAGATTTTGGCCATTTCTTTCATTCTTTCATTTGGTGTGGGAAATTTTGGAGAGCTTCAAGAGGGGATCTTCATCAAGCAACACTAGGTAATTGACTTCTTCCCATTTGTTTGAGTTAAACATGTGATCTTACATGGATTTGGACATGGAAATTAGTAGAAATTTGGGATTTTGAGGGGAACACCTAGAATTTGGTATTTTGGATTTTTACCATGAATTGAGCATGAAAATCGGAGTAAATTATGTATTTGAATTAGTAAAGATATGCTAATCATTATCTTTGAAAAATTTCGGAATCCGGGCACGTGGGCCCAAGGGCATTTTGGTCAACATTTCGAGCGGAGTTGGGAATTTATATAATTTGAATTGTTACAAGTATTAGAGTGAATTTTCATTGGTTTGCCCTTTATTTGGATAGTTTTGGAGCGTTGTGAATTGATTTGAGTCGTCGGGAGGGCTTGGAAGCCGGTTATGAATCTTTGGAGCGAGGTAAGTCTCCTTTCTAACCTTGTGATGGGGAATTGTCCCCATAGGTGAACTCATTGAATAAGTGCTACTATTTGCGGGGGCTACGTACGTACGAGGTGATGGGAGTCCGTGCATAGCTACTATCATGCTTATGTCAGGGTAGTCTAGGTCCCACTAGCATGCCTTACTTGTTATACTTGTGATCTGGCCAATGATATTAGACTGTTAATATCATTGAATTAGTAATTGATTACCTAAGAAGGTTAGAGTTTACTTTCCTTAATCATTTAGAAGAGAATTGATTCTTCCTTGGATATTTGTGTAACTGATGAATTGTAATATCTAAAGCCTTATCAAACTTAAAAAATGAATTTCCAGAAAAAGATGTAAACACTATTTTCGTGTTCCTTAAAAGAGAATTTCACCACTTTCTTGAGTAGCTTTTTTCCTGATAAAAATGTGGTTTATTTGTATGAATATGTGTATTTATTGGTACCTGAGTCGCATGTATGATTCGCGAGCAGGATAACCTTATCATTTATATATGACCGCGTCGCATGATCAATTCGCGAGCGGGGAAAATAGATGCATCTATGGTTCGAACCGTTTGACCCTTCGGCATTGCACATTTTATTATTGTTGGTCCACGGCGTTCGACCCTCGGCATTTCTTGCGCATGAT
Source organism: Nicotiana undulata (assembly GCA_005239495.1). Classification (NCBI taxonomy): domain Eukaryota; kingdom Viridiplantae; phylum Streptophyta; class Magnoliopsida; order Solanales; family Solanaceae; genus Nicotiana; species Nicotiana undulata. Next base: position 40,305 of record ML288094.1, read on the forward strand.
AATTGCTGCGTACTTTCTGTAATTATTACCAACTGAAATGATGAAGATTTTAAGTGTTAAATGTGAAAGAAGTTGATATTTCCTATTCCTGATTTTAATAATTTGTCTATGATATTCATGCTTATGTCACACTTCATTATATTAAATGGACCCCTAGCAAGTGTCAAATTCGATCTCTCATCACTACCTCTCTGAGGATAGACGGGATACTTACTGAGTACACATTGTTTTCGTATTCATGCGACACTTGTTGTGCATTTTATTGCACAAGTACATTCATAATAGTGGCCCTGCTTGACGCAGTGATGTGGCTTACTCGGAGACTTAGACAAGCTGCACCACCCGGAGTCGACCTGCAGCCGACGGAGTCTCCCTCAGATACATTGTGTTTATCTTTATTTTAAATTACTTGTCCAATTTGTATTTTAGACAAGCACGGTATCTGTATAATTCTTAGAAATTTGCTCATGCACTTGTGACACTGGGTTCTGGGATATGTTTGGGAATTATTTATTTAAACTGGATTGTTAATCTATCGTAATTACTTAATAAAATTTTATTCACTTGTTATGCAATGAAATGAAAAATAACGAATTTCCAAATACTAAAACAGGAACTTAATTTAACCATTTAATGATTGGCTTGTCTGACAGCGGTGTCCGAAGCCATCACGATCTTATGGATTTTGGGTCGTGACAAAAGGTCTAATTAGTGGTGAAAAATTGGGAAAATCAGTGCAAAAATGGGTAATTAGGGCTTGAGATTAAGAGACCTTAAAATGGGAATTTGAGGGGTCATTTGGACTCCGATTTCAGTGTTCTTGGTATGTATAGACTCGTGAGAGGATGAGGATCCTTATGGTGTAAATTTTATCGAGTTCCAAGATATGGACTGGGGGGGTCGGGTTTGGCCAATTCCGGGAATTGTGCCTAAATTTGATAAGTTTCGATTGGGTTTCGTTTCCCTAGCATATTTTGATGTTGTAAATCTGATTTTGATAGACTCGGGGCTTTTGGGAGCCGATTCGAGGGGCAAGAGTATTGCAGAGTAGTTTTTCGGGCTGGTTTGAGGTAAGTAATGACTTTAAATCTTGTCCTGAGGGTATGAAACCCCGGACTTAGCATCTTCTTGCTATTTTGGAGTGACGCACACACTAGATGACGAGTGGGTGGCGTGCACTGATGTGGGGATTTTGACTTGGTCCTTCCCATGGAAACTATAGGTTGCGTAATTATTTCTAAATCATATGATAAATTCTGTTTTACGATTATTATTGTATTTTGGGTTGTACGCCACGTTTGGGGCCTTGTGCCGACCTGTTTGTACCCCTTAGGGGCTGGTTACTACTATTCCTCACTGTGTTGATTCATGTTTCACACTCAGTCATGTCATGTTTAACTGATTTCAAAACTCAGTCTTATTTACATTATCTTGTGATTTAAATTGATATTTTGGGTCGAGTACCCTGTTTTACTGATAGCCCGAGCGGCTTTTTGTGAGGTTTCTAACTTAGTGAGGCCGAGGGCCTATGTTGTGAGGATATTATGGGATCGGGTTGCGCGCCACAGCATGTTATACTGTTTATGGTGACTGAGTGAGGCCGAGTGCCTGATTGTGAGGATATGACACTGGATCGGGCTGCACATCGCAACAGATATTATATGGATCGGGTTGCACGCCGCAACAATATAGCGCTTGGGCTCTAGGATCCCTTCCGGAGTCTGTACACCCCCAGTGAGCGCAAGTACCTACTGAGTGCGAGTGCCGAGTGATTAGCGATTAGGAGGCATGAGTGACAGTGAGGTTTTTCGAGGGGCTGATGCTGAGTGATTGTGAGGTATGCTGAGTGATTGTGAGGTATGCTGAGTGACTGATTCTGATTGGTGATTGCCCGAGGGGCGGTATATGATACTTGTTTTACCTAAGTGACTATTTATGATTCATTTCATCTTTAAACCAATACTTTTCGGGTATTTTGCTGAATTCATTGGAAATTTCACTTTTCAAAAGAGGTTTTACTTAAATTGGCTTTTAAAGCGTACTGATATAATGTATACACAGTTGGAAAGAAAGACTGCTTATTGTGACTTGTTGATTTGATCCTGTGTGTTTCTTACTGCTCAAGACCTGATTTATTTTCATTACTACTGAGTTGGCTCCCTGTACCTCTGTGTGCAGATTCAGGTGTTGGTACCGAGCGTTAGCCATCTTAATTCGCGCGGAGCCAGAGTCGGGACATCGAGGAAGCTGTCAGCGTCCGCAGTATCTCTGTTTTCCCTTCCTTGTTTTGTATTAGTTTCCCTGTTCCGAGATTTATGTATTGTGACAGTAGTATTCTTGGTAGTATTCTTAGATGCTCATGACATGTTGGCTCCAGATCTTGGGGATGGTTGTAGACTGTTTAGCTTGTTTTGTTTTGCTTAAAAACTTAGAGATTTATATACGTTTATGAAATGTTGATAATGATTTGGGAAATTTTGAACATGTGATTCTATCCTAGTTCCACGATAGGCGCCATCACGACCGGTTTAGGATTTGGGGTCGTGACATTCCGCAAATTAGTTTTAGCTTCTGTTTAGCTTAATTGTTCTTGTTATTGAAATTGATTAAAGTTGGCAGTAAGAACCTTCTAACGTTGGCTTGCTTAGCAAGTGAAATGTCAGGCGTCATCACGGTCTCAAAGGTGGGAATTCCGGGTCGTGACACAATATGTAACATTCCAATTCTTTAATTTTTTCTTTTTCTTGTTGATCTTGTGAACTAATAGTAATTTTGAGCATTAGAAAAGATAGAGTTAACCAAACATACACGAAATAGGAGGAGAGTAAAGAAGGTGTCCAATTTTCATGGAATTGAATGTGATAGGATAGCATCTTTTTCTTTATTGGACAAACTGCTTTTGAAAACAGAAGAAAATATTAGTGATTGTTGTTGCATTCACATTATGCGCTTAAGCCAACTCAAAAACAAATCCACAATACTCGTAAAACGAGTAAGCGACGAACCCTAAGTTACAATAAGTTCAATGAATCATGAGCGAATCTCATTAGGGTCGTAACTCTTATGGATTCTATTTTTCAAGAACAACTAAATAATTCGTGACTTTAATTGAGTGATCGAATATTAGGACGATAGAGACGTAGAGAATCCTCTAGCCCAGTTCTTGCAAATTCATAAATATTTGCATAAACACCCAAAATTACAAGACGATCCGAAATTCCCACCGTCGGGACCGTGATGGCGCCTAACGTTGAACCCGCTAGGAAAGCCTTCCCAATTTTTTTTAAAATCCTTTATTGTTAAGTGAGAACAAGTGAAATACAACCTTTTCATAAATAAAAGCATAAAAGTGAGAACAGATTGAAAATACATAACTAAATCCACAAATTTTACGAATTCTCAAAATAACCAACCTAGATCTTTGGAATCACAATGTCACGGACAATCTATGATTAATACATATAAAGGTCCGAAAGAAATAAATACATATGTTTTGAAATACTTAAAACAAAATGAAGAAGTGGAAGGGGACGCCAAGGCCTGCGGACGCTTGCAAGACTACCTCAGTGTCTCCGGTGGACTGAAGGAAGCCTCCTAGCTCAATGTCCACAGGGTCCTGTACCAGGATCTGCACAACAAAAAGTGTGCAGATGTAGTATCAGTACAACCGACCCCATGTACTGAGTAAGTGTCGAGCCTAACCTCGGCGAAATAGTGACGAGGCTAGGACACGACATTGATACAACCTGTGCAATTTTATAACATACGAAAGAAATAACAACAGGAATAATCAACTAAGTACAAGATAAAGGGGGGGGGGGGGGTGGAACATGCTGGGGAAAAAGAGANTTTACTCTCATCCTCACCAAAACAAGTGCACGACATCACCCTTCGTGCTTTTACTCTCATCCTCACCAAAACAAGTGCACGGCATCACCCTTCATGCTTTTACTTTCATCCTCACAATAAATAAATAGAAACGGCACGACATTATCCTTCGTGCTTTTAATATCATATCATGGCACGACATCACCCTTCGTGCTTTTACACTCTCATCCTCACAACAAATAAATACACAGCATCACCCTTCGTGCTTTATACTCTTCCTCACCCAAACAATATCACAACAGCAGTTTGTCAAGGAAGAAATCAACAACATGAACCATAACAATAAATCATAACATCTCGGCAAGGGAACAACAATAGAAATAACACCGTCCCGGCAAGGGACACAACTATAATCAATCTCACTCAAGTACATAACTTTACGAAATATTCCTCAACCGAAACAAATATTCAACAATACTCACAACCCAGAATTTCCATCAAACGAACCACCACCAAAGTGAAATTAAATCCAAAACACAGTAAATATCAATGGAAATCACATAATTCATAATATCCGACTCACTTGCATGCTTGACAACAACATATAGGTACTCGTCACCTCACCTATACGTTGAACATGGAATAATCACATAGCAACTAAGACTCAACACCTATTCCCTCAAGCTAAGGTTAGGCCAAACACTTACCTCTACTTCCACGACCAAAATCACGCATCAATCACCTCTTTTCCTTTTGAACTCGACTCCAAATCAATTGTATCTAGACATAATTGACCTAATAACATCAATAAATGCTAAATAATTCAATTCCAATGCTTAATTATAGACTTTCTAACATTCTTCCTGATAACAACACGATAGGGTCCGAGAACTACTAAAGAAAATCAAGAAACATGCGGAAGCTAAAAGAAAAATAAAGAAACAAAAAAGACGAAAAATTAAAGATAGATTGAATTCAAGAAAGAGTTTCTTGAAATCAAGAAGTCTATTCTTGGAGTTGAATCCTAACAACAACAATTAGCTAACAAAGAACTAATCGCCTTTGGTAGAGACTTAAAAACAAGAAATACAAGAAATAGATTGTGAAACCGGACCCTTTAGAATAACAATAAGCCTAAACTTATCACCTTTCTTGAATACCTAGAAGTGATCTAAGATTTCGAAAGAATTTAATCTTACCACCTTAAGTTGAGTCTTGAAGGTTGAAGAATAAATCCAAGAGTAGCCACACGCAAGAGTGCAAGAAAAATCTCACAATTTTTATTGATATTGTCTATAATAATCTAAGTCTAAAAACAAAGAAGACACCCTTTATATAGAGAGGGGTCACGAAATTGTACCTAAAAAAAAAGGAAATAAAGTCCTAAACTACTTTGGACAACAAGTCCAACTACCTTAGGAAAAGGAAAATACTAGGAAGCAAAACCCAAGTCATTCTTGGAAAGTACTTCCAACAATCTTAGGAAAAGGAAAACATAACCTTAACTAACTAGGAAAGCAATAAATATAGTCCCATAATATATGGAAATAAGTCCCAAACCAATCTTGGAAAGAATCTTGAAAATCTTGGAAATTTTGAAGGAAATTGGCAAGCAACTTGGCACAAACTTGCATTCAACATCTTGAACGGCTATTGTATCCTTCTTGGACATCAAGTAAGTCCTTTTTATGCTATGAAAATGGGGCTTTATGTAGGACTTCATGGGCTTCAAGTTTGGACACATTTTAGGTGCCAAATTGGTTCAAAAGTTGACTGACTAGGACCTTCTTCAAAGCATGTATCTTGGGATCCAATCCTCCTCTTCTTGGACATAAACTTGGGCCATAAAACAATTGTAATATATACCCAATTCATATCTTTTGTCCTTGGGCTCTGTCATCCCAATTAACAACTTCTTTACTTGCACTTGATGTCTAATGACCTTGTTTGGCAACACTTTAGCTTGACATCTTGTTAAAGGCCCTCTTTGAGGTTCCAAAGCTTCATTCTTGTCCTTGAATAGATTTGAGCTTCCTAGGATGCTATCACTTCCAAAAAATCCAAAAATCGACCCCGGGTCTGCTTGGTCAAAATACGAGGTTCGGACCAAAATTCGATCACCCACAAGCGCGAATATATAATTTGTTTTGAAATTCGACCCCAAAACGAGGTCAAATTCCCAATTAATCAAAAAGCCCTAATTCTACCCAAATCCCTAATTTTCTACCCTTAAATTCATATTTTAGGCCTAGAAATCTAATGGGTGTTGATAATTATTGAAGAAAATGACTCTAAGATTACATACCTATGAAGTTGGGGTGAAGTTTTCTTGCAAAAATCGCCCAAGATGAAGTGAAGAAGAAGGAGTTATGAAATTTGGGTTAAATCCCGTAATGCATTCTGTTTTGATAAAAATATAACTGGGCAGGTTTTGTTCATCGCGTTCGCGGGCCCTTGACCGCGTTCGCGAAGGTCTGGCTTGCTTGGCCTTCGCGTTCGTGAGCTTCAGGTCGCGTTCGCGTAGGTTTGAGACTACTTAGCCCCCAGCCCATCCTTAACTCTATGCGTTCACAACCTTGGGAACGCGTTCGCGTAGAGTCACTGTCCAGTGCTCCGCGTTCGCGTCTCACTCTACGCATTCGCATAGAGCAAAACCCAGGCCCCTTCCATTTTCTCTCCGCGTTCGCGTGGGTTACCACGTGTTCGCGAAGAGTATCTCACCAGACACCAAAAACAACAGATAAACCAGATTTTTCTAAGCCTAAATCACCTCGACACCTACCCGAAACTCACCCGAGCCCTCGGGGCTCCTAACCAAATATGCACACAACCTCAAAAATATCCTACGGACTTATTCATGCGATCAAATCACCAAAATAAAATCATAAACAACAAATTTAACCCCAAAATCAATGAAAATTTCCCAAAACTTCTTCAACATCAAACTTTGCATTTACGGGTCCGAATCACATCAAATGACTTCCGTTTCTTACCAAACTTTACAGACATGACATAAATATTATATCGAACCTATACCGAGCTCCGAAACCATAATACGGGCCCGATACCACATATTTTACATATAATTAAACTTTCAAAAATCCTTTATATTTTCAGAAAATAATTTCTTTCAAAAATTCAGTTCTCGGACTTGAGACCTTGGAATTCGATTCCGGGCATACGCCCAAGTCCCATATTTTCCTACGGACCCTTCAGACCGTCAAATCACGGGTCCAGGTCTGTTTACCAAAAATATTGACCAAAGTCAACTTAATGCAAATTTCAACACAAAATTATTATTTTCCTCAGTTTTTCACATAAAGGCTTCTCGGATACACGCTCGGGATACGCACGCAAATCAGGTGAGATAGAAGGAGGTTTTCATGACCTCGAAAAAGAGAATTAGCTAGAAAAAATACGGAATGGCCTTTTGGGTCATCACAAGAGCAATGCAAATAGTAGGAGCATGTTCTCTTCCTTTCACTTGCCCTTAAAAGAAAGATAAAGTCATTATAAAAGTACGTATTATTAGGCCATCTCCAACGCTGCCTTCACTCCATAATGCAACAGGTTTTTGGAAAAGTTTGACTCCAATATTACTGCATTTTTGACTGAAAAATGGGGATGAACGGTGTCGCTCCAAATTTGGAGTGACACTATTCTTCTCCTTCATTACTATTCCATGTTACTTTATTATAATTTTTATTATATAAACCTTTTAATTGATCTATTTATATATACCTAATTATGTTTATGTAATATATCTTTATAATATTAATTTTACATCTTAGCTTTGGCTTATAATTTTGATAAATTAATTTTCGTACATTTATATTTTTATGTAAAATTGTAAGTTAATTTTATTATAAGTTATAATTGTACAAAAATATATAATCATCTCATAAATGAATGGTACAAATATAAAATATGACATATTGCTTAAATTAAAAGGTGCAAATATAAAATATTAGACGTTGCTAAAATTGAAAAGTGAAAATTATAAATACATTAAAATTTAAAATTGGAAATACATTACATTAAATTACATAAAAATTGAAACTACAGTAATATCATAATAACTTAGTAGGGACCTATGCCGTTTCCAGATAGACAAATATCATTATAGTATACACCAAAATAAACACCATTTAACTGACAGTATATATCCAAAATGGTCAACCCTTGTGAAAACTATTCGTGACCCACGTTCGCCACATAAGAAATATTTCGTGATGAAAGAGGAATCATGTCGAAAAGATGTTTAGCATGCATTCAGAGTTTTGCTAGCTCGTTTTGCAATTGTTGCAGGACTATCATGTTTTTGGAGAAAAGAAGCACTACATGATATAATAACAACATGTATTATACTGCACAACATGATAATCGAGAATGAGTGTATACACCAATTCATGATGATTGGGAATGTCCACCTCCAACGGTAGAAATAGTAATAGATAAAAATCATCGATTGGAATAATTGTTACTCGACCCAAAAGAAATAAGGACACGTATGCTCATTTTACACTTCGTAATGCATTAATAGATAATTTATGAGAGCATACTAGAGGTTGAAGTTGGATATTTATATAGTACTTAATCTGAATTTTACCATAATGTAATATGTATTTAATTCTCTTGTTTCTCAATGATTTCACTTTTATTTAAATTATCCGTTAATATATAATTAATAATATTTTCTTACAAATTATATTATTTAAAAATTTATGGTATAAAATAATTTTATATTAAATGGTAATATAAGCAAGGAATATAAATTATATAGTGATGAATATGTAAAAAATGAAAAAAAGATAGAATTCTTTAATATAAATAAGAAAATTAAATTTAAATAAGATAATATTAAAGAGAGAGAATAATATAAAATAAATATTTTTTTAAAAATAAAAAATGGAATAATGATTGGAGTAACGTTACTCCATCTTGGAAGAGAAAAATGGAGGTAAGGGTTAAGATTGCCTTAGTGAAGAAGAAGAAGTGGACCTCAACACCATATGAGGCTCGGGAATGCAGGAGCCCGCTTCTCCACCATTTGGTGATCCGTGCACCAAGTTAGATTTTGGAAATGCATATTTCCAAATTCCAGGTCAAATGCTTCTTTAGCGTCCACGCAAAAGTGATGTTTCAGATTAAGTTTCGTTTTAGCCAAGTACCTAATTTGGTCCTAAATAAGTATCATTTTATAAACTAAAAAGGGAATAATTATTTTTTCCGTGAGAGATCGCGACGGCACCTAGTCTCTACGACTAGGTAAGTCTAATATAACGGAAAAACAATAAAATTGAAAACATAAATCTTAACAACTGACAACAACAGGTAATTTAATAACTGAAAGCAATATCGCTCGGCATATAAAATAACAACTCTCGAAATATACACAGAATTTCTCCAAGACCCGAAACATCATAAGTCACAAGCTTCTAGGATTTTGACTATCTGTTCTATACATCAGTATTTAGAAGTAGTAAAGAAAGAACTACACAAAGAGATAGAGGGGGACTCCGAGGTCTGCGAATGCGACAGATGTACCTTTAAGTCTCCGGAACAATAGCAGATGCACAAATAATAGCGAGGCTGGAATGATGTACCTGGATCTGCACACGAAAACATGTACAAAAGAGTAGCATGGGTACACCACAATGGTACCCAGTAAGTGCCAAGCCTAACCTCGATCGAGTAGTGACGAGGTCAGGTCAGGCCCACTGGTAAATAATAAATAAGGCAGGAAAATATACTGTATAATAATAGACTAGAGTTTAACCAAAAGGAAACGTAGCAAATAGTACCACACACAGGTTAAACAATGGGGTATCTCACGAGATACCGTCTTGTTGTCCCAAAATAAATATGCAGGGAGAACTTCCGAGGTACCGCCTCGTAGTCTCAAAAGTAAATGTGCAGGGAGAACTCCCGAGGTACCGCCTAGTAGTCTCAAAAGTAAATGTGCAGGGTGATCTCCCGGGATACCGTCCCGTAGTTCCAAAATAAATATGCAGCTAAAACAAATGAATATAACAGTTAGAACAAGAAAACCTACAGTTTAGACTAAGTACAAGTCAAGAAAAGAAGTAGGAATCCACTAAGCGTGTTGCAAAGAGTTCAGATAAGCAATTAAGGCATGCAGACATACTATTCTACGTTAACAGGATAACTACACATGCTAATATACCTCACTTAAGACTAAAACAGGTTATTACTCTATAAAAATAAGGTTTTTTAATAAATAGCTCGTGTACGCACTTGTGGCCTCGTGCACACGACACTAACATATCATAACACTACCAAATCCTAAGGAAATTTCCCCCACACAAGGTTAGGCAAGCCACTTACCTCAAACCAAACTCAATCAATCTGTAGTAATGCCTTTCCCACAAATATCCGACTCCGAATTACCCAAATCTAGCCAAAATAAATTACATACCATAAATATATCTATAAGAAACTAATATAATTAATTAAATTACTCACTTTGCTCATTTTTACGAGGAGCTCGAGGGCCAAGGCGGGGACAAGAGGTTGTACCAGTTGGCCAAGGTGAGGGAGAGGAAAGCCCGTGACTTAGACCAAGTCATGTGCATCAAGGACGAGGTTGGTAAAGTGTTGATGGACGAGGCAGTTATTAGGAGAAGATGGCAGACATACTTCCATAAACTGTTGAATGAGGAGGGGGATACACGCATTATGCTGGGCGAGTTGGAGCACTCCGAGAGTCGGCGGGATTTTGGGTACTGTAGGCGGATTACGGTAGAGGAGGTGGAAGGAGCAATGCGTAAGATGTGCAGGGGCAGAGCAACGAGGCTAGACGAAATCCCGGTGGAATTTTGGAAGAGCGCGGGGCGGGCAGGTTTGGAGTGGCTCACTAGGCTATTTAATGTTATTTTTAAGGCAAAGAAGATGCCCGAAGAATGGAGGTGGAGTAAGATGGTTCCGCTTTACAAGAACAAGGGTGATATCCAAAATTACAACAATTATAGGGCTATCAAGTTATTGAGTCACACTATGAAGGTTTGGGAGAGAGTGGTGGAGGCTAGGGTGAGGAGGTGCGTGTTATTTCCAAGAATCAGTTTGGATTCATGCTGGGGCGTTCGACTATGAAAGCGATTCATCTGGTAAGGATATTAGTGGAGCAGTACAGGAAAAGCAAGAAGGATTTGCATATGGTGTTTATTGACCTTGAGAAGGCATACGATGAAGTTCCGAGGCAGGTCCTGTGGAGGTGTTTGGAGGTTAGAGGCATTCCGGTAGCGTACATTAGTGTGATTAAGGATATGTATGATGAAGCTAGGACTCGGGTGAGGATTGTGGGTGGTGACTCGGACCATTTACCTGTGGTGGTCCATTTTTGTTTGCCTTAGCGATGGATGTACTGTCGCGTCGCATCCAAGGGGAGGTGCCTTGGTGCATGCTATTTTCCGATGATATAGTGTTGATTGATAAGACGCATAGCGGAGTTAACGCGAGGTTGGAGTTTTGGAGACAGACCTTGGAGTCTAAAGGTTTCAAACTGAGTAGAACCAAGATAGAATACTTGGAGTGCAAATTCAGTGAGACCTATGATGCAGACGTAGAGGTTAAGCTTGATGATCAAGTTATCCCCAAGAGAGCGAGTTTTAAGTATCTCGGGTCTATTATCCAGGGTAACGGGAAGATTGAAAAAAATATCACACATCGCATCGGAGCGGGGTGGATGAAGTGGAGGCTCGCTTCCGGTGTTCTATGTGATAGGAATGTGCCATTAAGACTTGAGGGTAAGTTTTATCGAGTGGTGGTTCGACCCGCTATGCTCTATAAGGTTGAGTGTTGGCCATTCAAGAACTCACACGTGCAGAAGATGAGAGTAGCAGAGATGAGGATGTTGAGATGTATGTGTGGGTGTACCAGGCGAGATAGGATTAAGAATGAAGCTATCCGGGACAGAGTGGGAGTAGCCTCCATGGAGGACAAGATGCGGGAGTCGCGGCTGAGATGGTTCGGACACGTTAGGAGAAGAAGCATTGATGCCCGTGTCAGGAGGTGTGACAGGTTGGCCAGGGAGAGTTTGAGAAGGGGTCGAGGTAGGCCTAAGAAGTACTGGGGAGAAGTGATTAGGCAGGACTTGGTTGCTTCAGCTCACTGTGGACATGACATTTGATAGGAGGGTGTGGAGGTTGAGGATTAAGGTAGAAGGTTAGTAGGTAGTTTATAGTGGTCACGGATAGGCTTAGTAGCATGCATTTTTAGTATGTAGTTTTGTTCGCCTCAGGTATTGTGTTCCATGTTGCAATTATTGGATACTATTTTTTTTGCCCTTCCTGAGCCAAAGGTCTATTGGAAACAGACTCTCTACCTGCATTAGGTAGGGGTAAGGTCTGCGTACAAACTACCCTCCCCAGACCACACATGTTGGGATCAAACTGGGTTTTTGTTGTTGTTGTTAAAAATCAAAAACACAAATATAATTTTATTTATAATATTTCTCATCGTATTTTTTATTTTATTTTTAGTATAAGGTCATTAGTACTTCTATAGTGATATTAATTTAGTTTTACCATGACTTTTAGCCTACTTTTCCTTACCTTTTTATTCTAATATAATCTTTGAAAATACCAAAAAATAGTTTCACATTATAATTATGTCTATTTTACATATTTAAATTTAATTTTGTTTTTATAGTATTTTATTTTTGAAGGTGTCACGACCCGAAATCCCACCTTTCAGGTCGTGACTGCGTCTAACGTTGAACCCGCTAGACAAGCCAACGTACACCACACCTTGACATTTTTAAAACAACTTAACAGTAATAAAGCAATATTCTTTCAAACCTTTACTGAAATAGCCAGAACCACTTCAAAAGTTTTACAGTAGAAATGTAATAATACTCCGAACAACGCATAATGAAATGGTAAAGATAACAACATCGCAAAATCCCAAAACCGGGGTGTCACAACCTCACGGACTGTCTATAAGAATACTAAATACAAGTCTAAAGGAAATACAATATTGTCTTTAGAACGGAAGGAGAAATGAGATAATAGGATACTAATAGCAGGAGAGACTCCAGGGCCCACGAACGCCAGTGGTATACCTTGAAGCTCGATGTGAACTGAAGGTGACTCCCTCAGAGCGGTCCACGAGGTCTGGAAGCGGAATCTGCACAACATAGAGAAGAGCAGTGTAGTATCAGTACAACCGACCCCATGTACTGAGTAGGTGCCGAGCCTAACCTCGGCCGAAGTAGTGACGAGGCTAGACTTAGCAAATAACGTTCACCTGTCCTATTCTACAACACAAAATACAGATACCAAAGCAAGGAAGAATAACAGTCATATACGGGGAACGGGAGCAGATAAAGGGAAAAACAATAGGATAGAGCAGTTAATTAACACCCAGTAACAAGAGAAACAATTCACCGAAAACTGATAAGGTATGAATGACATGTCTGAATGATAACAATGGCACGGCATCACCCTTCGTGCTTTTACTCTCTTCCTCACCAATGCAATGAATGTTGTAATCAATGTAATCATGGCACGGCATTAAGCTTCGTGCTTGCAATAAATGTAAACATAGCACGGCATCACCCTTCGTGCTTTACTCTCTTCCTCACATTGCAATAAATAAATAATGAATGATATGAATGAATGGCACGACATCACCCTTCGTGCTTTACTCTCTTCCTCATCCAAGTAATATCAAAAATAAATAACAACTTGGCAAGGAAATCAAATACCGAACTTTCAAATCATAACCACCCGCATGGGGAATAACAACTAAAATCAACACATTTGCCCGGCAAGGGTCTCAGCTATAACCAAACAACTCAATATATATATACTGTATACTTGGATCCTCAATTGAACCAACATTTCATAATCTCTACAACCAGTACATCAACCATAATCAACTTCTTACGTAGAGGCAATTATATAGTATGATGAACATTGAAGAAATAATTGAATTTTCATCAAAATAGACTCACGGGCATGCTTGACTCACAATGTATAGGTACTCGTCACCTCACATATACATTGAACATGATAGACACATAATACATAACATACAATACATAATCCCTCACCAAAGTTAGGCAAGACACTTACCTCTGTCCAAAGTATAACAATCAACCCTCTAAGACCGTCTTTCCTTTATAATCCGACTCCGAAACAACGATATCTAGGCATGATTAATTCAATAATATCAATAAAGACTCAATAACACAATCCCATAGCCTAGATATTCAATTTCTAGCATTCTTCCAAAAATACCAAAATTCGACCCCAGGGCCGCTTGGTCCAAACACGAGCCTCGGACCAAAACCCGATCACCCATAACCCCACGAGTTCAAATATATGATTTGTTTTAAAATTCGACCCCAAATTGAGGTTGAATCACCCAAAATTCCAAAAACCTAACTCTACCCAAAACCCCTAATTTCTACTTTGATTTCATGTTTTTAGGCTTAGAATCTAGTGATTAGTTGATGAAAGTAAGAGAAAATGATATTAATAATACTTACCTATGGAGCTATGGAGGTTGGGGGGCTTGAATTTCGTCTATGGAGGTTTGGGGAAGAAGGAGGAAGTGAGAAATGGGAAGAATCCCGCAATGGGTCTGTTTTGGACTTTTAAAAATGACAGGAGGAAATAATGAAGTGCGTTCGCGGTCCCAGCCCTGCGTTCGCACAGAATCACCAGCTGGACCCTATGCGTTCGCGAGCAAGTAGCTGCGTTCGCACAGGTTTAGACTACCCGGTCCCCCAGTTCCTCACCAACACAGTGCGTTCGCACCACCCCCACTCGCGTTCGCACTGTTGGCCAACCTCACCCCCTCCGCGATCGCAGCCCACTGGGTGCATTCACACTACACTGCCTCGACCACCTCCCCAGCTACCCTGTGCGTTCGCATGAATTGGAATGCGTTCGCACAGTACATTTTTCCCCTACACCAGAACCATCACTTTAACACCAGATTATTAGCCTAGATGCCACTCCGACGCCTATCCAAAACTCACTCGAGCCCTAGGGGCTCAAAACCAAAAACACACACGACTCCCAAATCATCCTACGGACTTGTTCAAGCATTTAAATCACCAAGATATCATCAAAATCATCGAATTAAACCTCAAAACTCTTAGAATTTTCTTAAAACTTCATCACAATCTCCACCTCTAAAACAAACGTTCGTCCTCGAATGGACATAGAAAAATACCTGAGTTTGAGAAAAGATGGGGATAACGACTCCTCATATCGGACTCGTACTCCCAAGTAGCTGCCTCGGCAGGCTGACCCCTCCACTGAACACGGACCGAAGGATAACTCTTCGACCTCAACTGGCGAACCTGCCTATCTAATATAGCTACCGGCTCCTCCTCATAAATCAGATCATTGTCCAACTGGACACCGCTGAAGTCAAGAACATAAGACGGATCTGCAATGTACCTCCGGAGCATAGATACATGAAACACTGGATGCACTGCTGATAA